>CM033470.1:203369667-203524296 GCA_019447015.1 Hymenochirus boettgeri | reverse complement strand
TTCTCTATTTTGTCATAAACGGAGTGAGACCCGTTGGGTGTAAGAAAGGAGACGAGGTCTGATGTGGATCTAGCGGGAAAAGACGGGAGCCACCATTGCAGCATTTCTCCACAAGGTTTTTTTTTTAATGTAATTTTTACAGTGTAGTTTCCTTTAACATTTTTAAATATATGTTATAATGCACAAATTCTGTAAATATGCTTATAGGTTGTGATGACATCAGTTGTGTTTTTTCTCTAGCGCTCTGCTTTCACAGTAAAAATTGTCTATAAATCTTTCTTACCCACCACCCCCTGGGAATGATTTTATGTTTCTCCACAATTTTTGAACACGATTTGTGACATGACGAAGAGAAGATATAAAGGCTGGTATCTATGGGATGTTTTGTTAATCAACCGGCATTTATCAATTCTTGCAGTGGTCAGTCACTAGTGGTATTTCTCTGATTCAATAAAGGATTGCTACTGTGTGGACGGATCCTACAACTGAGACCAGGTCAAATTCATTGCAGGTGGCGCTTTAGGTGTGGTTAAGGTGGGCCAAATGCCTAAGAGACGTTAATATGGGGATAATTAGGGAGGGAAATGTTCTCTTTTCTCAAAACCATACTAAAAACCTGCAACACTTCCTGCAATTACGTAAAGCAGCTCAATCTCTCTATGTGCAGTTAACAAATCTAAACAAATGTTATACACTTCAACCCAGTGTAAAAAAAAACTATTGGATTATACAGACAAACTGTTCTTAGCAAGGTTTTTTCATTTATTTACTAAAGTTTTTACAATGCAGGGATCTGCTTTGAAACCGCTAACTTGTCAGAGTTAGTTTCCATAGCACAAAGCACCATTGCATTATTTTGTGATGTCACAATGACAAACAAATATATAGTGGCGACACCATGAGTTAAATCATTTCCTTTTTGTTGATTAGGAGATAGGAGGTTTGATTTGATCTGCATTTTTTCTGTGTAAAAGCAATGATGTGCTGCTAAGGTATTCAGCTCTAGGCACCTTGGAGTGCATATTCTTTTCACTGCTATTAATTTCAGGACCACTATCCATAAAATGTAGCTTTGATATTACCAAGAGCTCTACCACAAGTCATTGGAAGAAGACTACATGATTCCGGAAGAATTAATTATTTGTGTATGGGATACCTGGAAAAGCAATCTATGGGAATTAGACAGTGGTTTTGAATTGGTTAAAGCCATTTTATGTACAGTATGTAAACCTATTTTTCTAGGAATAAAAATAACAAAACCTAATTAATATATTTATTTGTGCTGTTTTCTCCAATCTCTGTTAACCCTTAGATGAAAGATCTGCTGTAGAAGACAATGTGGTATAGGACCTTGCTCCGCGACATGTGGTGAGTATCTGACATTGGGAATGTGCATGTAGTTTTGCTTATTTTAATGTACCGTATATACTCGGATATAAACCGAGTTTTCCAAGAGCTGAAAAATCAGCCTGAAAACTTGGACTCGGTTTATACTCGAGTCAGTAGCTACCTGAGCATTCCGGCAGCCACACCGATCTTTCTGTGTACTGGCGCGCCGGCCTGACGTCACTGCCCGGCGCCAAGCCCGGTGCCGAGCAGTGACGTCAGCCGGCGCCCCAGTACTGAAAGAGCGCGCGGCTGCCGGAATGTTCAGGAACCGCACCTGCCAGGAAGCCCTTGATTTGGGGATGTAGCAGAGCCCTTGGATTTAGCAAGCCCTTGGATGTAGCGAAGCCCTTGGATGTAGCAGAGTCCCTTGGATGTATTCAGAGCCCTTGATGTAGCAGAGGCCCTTGGATGTAGCAGAGCCCTTGGAGGCAGCCTTGGATGAGAACCCCCAGGAGAAGAGCCCACAGGGAGAAGAGCCCACAGTAAAAACTGAACTGGGTGGGGGGGCATTCAAGGATGTTTGGGAACTACAACTCCCAGCAATGCTTTATTAGCTGGAGTTTAGTTTCCAAACATCTTGAATGCCAAGTGAGGGTGGCATTTAAGATGTTTGGAAACTACAACTCCCAACTAATAAAGCAAGCTGGAGTTGTAGTTTCCAACATCTTGAATGCCACCCTCACTTGTGCATTCAGAATGTTTGGAAACTACAACTCCCAGCATGTTTTATGCTGGGAGTTTAGTTTCCAACATCTGAATGCCAAGTTTCTACCCTCGGTTTATACTCGGGTCAACAACTTTTATTTAGGATTTTTTAGCTGAAATTGGGTACCTCGGTTTATACTCGGGTCGGTTTTATAACTCGAGTATATACGGTAAACATATTAGCGCTCAATAAAGTTTACGGTAATATGTTTTGGACTTTCCCTCACAAGGAAAAATCTAAAATGGCCAGAGCATTAATGAGTGTCTATAAGTTAAATTACCATTTACTATATAATCACGATAATATGATTTGGGATTGTGTCTATGAGTAAGGGGTAAACCCGAAACGCATTAGACCGCTTCTCTTACACTTGAGAAAACACTTTGAAAAATAAAGGATGTTTTTTTAAGAGAAAAAAACTTCAGCCTGCTGCAATTCCGTCGTGTTTTTGCTATCAGAAAGGTAGGCTCTGCGGGGGGGATAAATAAAGAAGGTTTTAGAGCCAAACTTAGTTTTTAAACAACAGCTTGCAAATAAAATAAGCTGTTTTATGGTGTACTATCCTTAAACTTTTGATGGTGAACATGGTTTAAAAATCTGTCTTCTTTCCATATAGGTTTGATTATTAGCAATAACCATAAAAAGGGATGTTTTTCAAAAAATAAAAAGTACCTAGTAACCAGAGGTAAATGGTTATTCCTATTAACTCAATATTAGCGTTGGTATTCAATTAGACAACTGGACGTGAATGAGTTCTTGAAGACGTTTCCGCTATCATATAGACGCGACTGGCTTTCGCAATTTCAGAATACTGTGTACAAGAATCTGTAGGCAATTATTACCCTGGAAAATCCCAATAGCATAATCACATGCCATGTGTTACAGGGCGGATTGGATAAGTGCTAGAGTGGTTATAGGAATGCCCAGAGTAGGGTGTTAAACAGCCATTGGTCATGGAGACAGGTGGTGTCGGGTCGGACTTCTTATAACCCTTAGTCTAGGAACTCTTTTTTGCAATCTCTGGCTGCACTCTCAAGTCATTTTCCCCACAGAACAATTTTCGCTTTATTCTAGTAAATTGTCCCTATGGGGATTCCTTATAGTATGCCTGGGGTGGCAGCATATATTGCTGGTGGGTTTTATTACTTGTTACTATATTTTGCTTAGATTATTTAGATTGGTTTTGGTTGAAAGTGTTAATGGCTATTGAATAATTCCACCACTGAGCATATATATGAAGATTAGGTCTAAATTGACCACCACGGTCTCCAATTTAAGGTGGGTAGGTTAATAACACATATGAGGTATGTAACCTTTTTAATTGAATACCCCTCTTAAAAGGAGGGTGTGCTTTTGTGATTTGGGATTGTGTCTATGAGTAAGGGGTAAACCCGAAACGCATTAGACCGCTTCTCTTACACTTGTACCCGCAGCCCTTAAACTTTGAAAAATAAGGATGTTTTTTTTTAAGAGAAAAAACTTCAGCCTGATTTCTGTTGCGGACCGTACACACCACAGGTGGTTGGTGCGGCGGACCATCTTTCTTGTTTCTCATTTTGTCATAAACGAGGTGAGACCCTTTGGGTTGTAAGAAAGGAAGACGAGGTCTGTTGTGGATCGTAAGCGGGGAAAAGACGGGAGCCCACCATTGCAGCATTTCTCCCCAGGTATTTTTTTAATGTGAATTTTTACAGTGTAGTTGTCCTTTAACATTTTTAATATATGTTATTATAATGCACAAATTCTGTAAATATGCTTATAAGGTTGTGATGACATCAGTTGGTGTTTTTTCTCTAGCGCTCTGCTTTCACAGTATAAAATTGTCTATAAAATCGTTCTTACCCACCACCCCCTGGGAATATTTTATGTTTCTTCGCACAATTTTTGAACACGATTGGGTTGACATACGAAGAGAAGAATAAAGGCTGGTTCTATAAGGGATATTTTTTATTGTTAATAATCAACGGCAATACTTAATACAATTCTCTAGCATAGAAACGAATACAGTCACTAGTGGTATTCTCTGATTACAATAAAGGATTGCTACTGTTTGTGGACGTTCTCCTACAAACTGAGACCAGGTCAAATTCCATTGCAGGTGGCGCTTTAGGTGTGGTTAAGGTGGTGGCCAAATGCCTAAGAGACGTTAATATGGGGAAAATTAGGGTAAGGAAATGTTCTCTTTCTCAAACCATACAAAAACCTGCAACACTTCCTGCAATTACGTAAAAAAGCAGCTCAATCTCTCATTGTGCAGTTAACAAATCTAAACAAATGTTATACACTTCAACCCAGTGTGTCCACAAAAAAAAACTAATTGGATTATACAGACAAACTGTTCTTAGCAAGGTTTTTTTCATTTATTTACTAAAAGTTTTTTACAATGCAGGGATCTGCTTTGAAACCGCTAACTTTGTCAGAGTTAGTTTCCATAGCAACAAGCACCATTGCATTAATCTTTGTGATGTCCACAATGACAAACAAATATATAGTGGCGACCACCACTGAGTTAAATCATTTCCTTTTTTGTTGATTAGGAGATGGAGGTTTGATTTTTGATCTGCATTTTTTCTTTTTGTAAAAGCAATGATGCTGCTAGGTATCAGCTCTAGGCCCTTGGGTGCAATTCTTTCACTGCCTTTAATTTCAGGACCACTATCCATAAAATGTAGCTTTGATAATTACCAAGATGCTACCACAACGTCATTGGAAGAAACTACATAATTCCGTAGAATTAATTATTTTGTGTATGGGATACCTGGAAAAAGCAAAATCTATAGGGATTAAGGTGGGTTTTGAATTTTGGTTAAAGCCATTTTTATTGTACGTAATGTAAACCTTTTTTTCTAGGATAAATACAAAAACCTAATTATATATTTATTTGTGGCTGTTTTTCTCCAATCTCTGTAACCCCTTAGATGAACGATTCGCTGTAGAAGACATGTGGTAAATAGGCCTTGCTCCGCGACATGTGGTGAGTATCTGACATTGGGGATGTGACATGTAGTTTTGCTTATTTTAATGTAAATCATAGCTATAAAAATAAAGTTAGCGGTATATATTTTGGACTTTCCTCAAAGAAAAATCTAAATGGACAGAATCTTAAGAAGTGTCTTAAAGTTAGAAATTAAACCATTTACTATAATAACTATCATAATAGGAGGTACAAAAATAACATGTCGAAATGTAATAAAGAACCATTGGACTTGTTTTTATCTGCAAATGAAACCACAACATTCCTTTCATATTGACTGTATTTCTATTGATTTGGTTTTAGGCATGGGGAATCGTGTAATTTTAAAAACAAGGGGTGTCCCACCAGCAAACCAAGATGTTTGCTGCGGGTTTGACCATGCACAGTAGACTTTGTGATTGTGGGGATGTAAGTCAGACACTTGAACAACACTTAAAATATATTCATTGCACAAAATGCAAAAAGTTGATCTTGTAAAAAAAAAAGAATATTAAAATTAAATTTTATTTTGGTGTTTAACAAAATCTTATTGTATAGGGGGAAAACCACTGATGAGGACAGCACAACTAGTGAAGATGGAGTGTAGCCTTCCCTTCCCTTTGGAGAACAAAATAAATATGTATGGAAGAGACTCGTGAGACAGGAAGTAAGTCACATATCTGGATTGTTATTGTGAATACTTCATGACTAATTAAATTTTTCACATTAAAATAAGTAAATAAGTAAACTGTCCTTTACCTTAAACAAGATTGTCGCTAAAGGTTTTGCTTTTCTGTTTGTACAGAAGCCGTAATTGTACCATTTATTGAAAATTTCCATAGTGAGCCCAGGGAAGAGAAACCTTGCCTACCTGTGTGAGACATATTAAAAAATATGAAGATTGCGTCTATAAAGTACCTGGTGTATTCAGCAACATTAATGTTTCTTTTAGTTTATTAAAACTACATAAAGCTTTTATTATAAAGTTAAAAAATGACAGATAGATTATCATATGTGCTGAGTGTATTCACCACTTTTTTTTTCTTTTAAAAAATTACAATCAATGAGAAAATGAAGAGAGAAAGGTTTCTTCTTACATCGTTCTCGTCGCTGGCCTTGTATGTGATTTGTTGTAGTTATGGTTGGAATAACCCTGTGCAATTATTTATTGGTAAGTACTCTAGGTTTAGGTAATAAGAGATACTGAGTCCTGGTCATTTTATAGCAGGCAATACAAGCATGAATTTACATTTTTTTGGTGGTTACTCTGGGTAGAATGCAGCTACAGATGTATCTCGGGTTTGTTTAAAAAGAGATCTATTTATGGAGGATATTTGTACCGAGCCAGAGTTCTCCACAGTTGAACCACATGTAAGATTTTAATTTAGATTATCACAATTGTAGATATATTTTCGTTGTTTTGGGCAGGAGAAATTCAGAATTAGATTTAAGAAAAAAGGCGCGAACGATATTGATATGAGCAAGCAAGAAATATCCATAGTACCCCCTGCAAATGAGAATGTCCAAATGAACAGTTCCAACTAGTTTGGGATCTAATTGATATATTATGAATAGGCCATTAATACAGTTTTAAAGCTTGAAGATCCAGAAGATGAAGAGAAACCCTTTCTAAAGCCTGAATTCATGGTTTAAATGAACTGGAAAAAGAGTTCTCAACGTCCACAATGAAATCCTCGAGCAGATACCCGAAATGATACCGAAGCTCTAATTGAAAACCAGGACACAGGCATAACTTTTGCGCAAGCAGTGGCTCAAGAAAACGACAAAGTCAGAGGATTGTGCTGAATGCTTATGTTGCTCTCTGACATTTAGGCCTTGACAAAATGAGAGTGGGTTGGAAATGGATTATAATAATCCAAACTTTAAGCTGAGAAGACAATGTTAGAAAATACAGAAAGAGCTGTCTCAAAGTTAAGAGTCTCAGAATAGAAAGATATAGAGACTTACCTAACAGGGGTGCCCCTACCATGAAGCAAACTGAAACATTTGCTTAGGGCATGCCCCTGCAAAACACTAAAAAGGCGGCAGTTGTAAGAAAATCCTCCTTCCTGCACTACTGCCATTTCAGCACCAGTCCACCACTCAGTCGCCCTCCAGTTTCACCACATCAGTGTTAAGCTGGGTACACAGTAACGATAAGCCCCGTTACCGTTGGATCAAACGTTCGGGCTTTATCGTTATGTGGTGTGCGCTCTTTTCCCGAACGAGCGCGCGGCCGCCGAACGATCGGTCGGGCCGTACGCTCGTTTGGGAAAGGCCGAAATTTCCAATCGGCCGCGCTAGACTCCCTATAGAGGAGTCTAGCGCGGCCGATGGAAACACAGAGTCCCGAACGTTCTCCCTTATGAATTCATAGGGAACCTCGGGACTGTGTGTATGCAATATTCTTTGAAAGATGGCACCGGATTCTTGCAGAGCCCTGTCTGTCACTTTCAAATCTGTGCGTGTGTTACCTAGCTTAAGTCAGCACACCCACACCCACCCCACAACGCCATGCCTATGTTCCCTGAGTAAAGCCACGTCCCGTTCACATCTGCCCCCTGCTCCCCCTCTGCCGATAGGCGGCATTAAAAGTTATTTCAGGTGTCAATACCCTATGGGGGGGATCTAATGTATGGGCAAACCTTAAATCATAATAATAATGAAACAAAATATTGTATTCTGTTTTATAGTGTGCAATGTTACTGGTCAACAACCATCAATTGGAATAATTTGTTTTTGAAATAATTAATACCTTTGTATTGTTTAATAACCCAGATAACTATACATTTAACTGTATTAGTACCTTACCTTGGAACATCGTTTTAACATTTTAACCTCCATTATAAATAGAGTCTTAACAATTATCTGGTAGTGGGCAAAGTGCTGCAATTCCGATCGTGTTTTGGCATATCAGGAAAAGTATGGCTCTGCGGTGGTGATAAATAAAAGAGGTTTTAGCCAAAACTTTTTTTAAACAACAGCTTGCAAAAAAATAAAGCTTGTTTTATGGTGTACTTACCTTTAAACTTGATGGTGACACATGGTTTAAAATCTGTCTTCTTCTCATAATAGGGGCTTGATATATCAACTAAACACTAAAGGATTTTTTTAAAAAAATAAAAAGTACCTAGTACCGAGGTGAGAAATTGGTTACCTATTACTCAATATTCTCTGTTGTATTCAATTAGATCAACTGGACTTGAAATGTATTTCTTGAAGACGTTTCGCTAGTCATCCGACTGGCTTTCTCAATTCAGATGACTTGTACAAGAATCTTGTGTCATTATGTTACCCTGAAAATCCAATAGCATATCACACCAGGGTATTAGGGCGTTATTGGATAGTGGGCATAGAGGTGTTATAGAATGCCCAGAGTAAGGTGTTAAAACAGCATTGTACATGGCAGACAGTTGGTGTCGGGTCAGGGACCGTGTACCTGCATCTTAAGGATACAGACATACCTTTGAAGTTGTAATGTTAACATATTGGGCGAAGGAACGTGACTGGTTCAAGAGAGTTGTTAAGGAGGCCATTTATGTGAAAATAAAGAAACCACCTAACATAGAGGTGGGGGGGTTCGACACCAACTGTCTGCATGTACATGTCTGTTTTAACACTTTACTCTGGGCGTTCCTATAACACCTTCTTAGCCACTACCAATCACACCCTTAACACTATGGCTTTGATATGCTATTGGGATTTTCAGGTACATAATTGCCACAGATTCTTGTACAAGTTCTTCTGAATTGAGAAAGCCAGTCGGATGACTAGCGAAACTTCTTCAAGACTACAATTTCAAGTCCAGTTTGATCTAATTGAATACAACAGATATCCCATGACCCTGGATGAAGAGAACCTTCACAAGCAATTTACTCAATATGTTTCTGTAAGGAGTTCCTGGAAGAGAAAACTGCTTCTGTTAGGCTTCCTCAGTCCAGCACTACTTTAATACAGGAAGTCCCAGGACACCGAATCTGCAGATTAAAACTGGATGTGTGTAGCTCCTCAGCGATATTGGAGGTATGAATAAAATCAATCCTACCTCCCTGCCTCAGTATTTTTTTTACCACAAATAGAGAACAAGAAATCTGTCGGCCGCACCAACCACCTTGGTGTGTCCGGTCCACACAGAAATTAGGCTGAATTTTTTTCTCTGTAGCAAAAAAACCCTATTATTTTCAAAGTTATTAAAAACCAGGCTGGCACCGGGTAACAAGTGTGAGGAGAGCGTCTAATGCGTTTTCGGGTTTACCCCTTTACTCCATAGGACACATCCCAAATCAAAAAGCACACCCTCCTTTTAAAGGGAGTTATCCAATTTAAAGGTTACATACCTCATATGTGTGGGTTTAAACCCTCGCCCTATTGGAGACCGGTGTGGTCAATTCTAGACCTAATGTTATATATATGCCATGGTGGAATTTCAGTAGCTATTAACACTTTCCACCCACACCAATCTAAATAATCTAAGCAAAATAGTACAAGTAATAACACAACACCATAAACGAAAGATAATAAACAAATAAATAACAAATAAATAAAAGGTAGCAATTTCCATGCTTAACAAATCAGACAGTTGTTAGAGGGATGGCAGACTAGCAATGCATTAACACCTATGGTTTTTAACCACCTTCAGGGATCTAGAGTTCAACTCTAAAACCAAAACCCTCCCTTTTTGAGGTGTTCGAGTGGTTCCCTCCTCTTTGATTCTTCTAATACGCTCAAGTCCCTGGAAACAACAAAGAGAAGGATCGTCCCTCTGAACAATCCATAAAATGCCTACCAACAGGTGTCCTTGTTCTTTTTTTTAATATACTGGTTAGGTGTTTCCCAGATACGCTCCTTCAATGGCCGCTCTGTACGCCTACATACTGTTTATTAAATTTTTACAAGTAAGTAGATAGGCTACTCCTCGGGTACAACAATTGATAAATCTCGTATTTTAACGTGTTTTGTGTCACACGCTGAGTTTAAACATGGAAACCTACTTTTATGACATTACATGATTTGCAACTTGTAATGGCCACATCTAGAAGGTACCCACTGTTTGTAAAACCACGTTTTTTGTTTATTCCTTTTCTTTCCAACCAACACAAGCTGAGGAGCTCCCAAATCCCCCAGTGATTTATCTCCCCTTGCCAACAACCTCCGACCTGCACACAGGAATTCTTTCTATGTTACTGTCCTGCGAAGATTGGAGATTTCGGTAGCATTATACATTATTTCATTCATAAATTCCACACTGTACATGGGTAAAAAATAGGGTGGGGTTGGTTGGTAACTGTGTCTTGTAGCACTTGGTTTTCTTTCCTTTAGTTTATGCAACATTCCTGTCTATCCTTTTTTTTAACTTAGTTATAGGCTTTTATCTATCGTTTACTTTCTTATAACCCTTTCTAGGATATCTTTTTATCAAATCTCTGGCTGCACTCCTCAAAGTCATTTTCCACAGAACATTCGCTTTAATTCTAGTAATTGTCCTATGGGATTTCCGCTTTATTAGTATGCCTGGGGTGGGCAGGCAGTATATGCTGTGGGTTATTACACTTTGGTACTATATTTTTGCTTAATTATTTAGTATTGGTTTTGGTGTGGAAGAAGTGGTATTATGGCTATTGAATAAATTCCACCAACTGAGCATATATATAAGATTAGGTCTAGAATTGACCACAACCGTCCTCCAATTATCGGTGGGTGAGGTTAATAACACATTGAGGTATGTTAATAGCTACTGAATAATTCCACCATTGAGCATATATATTAACATTAGGTCTAGAATTGACCACACCGGTCTCCAATTTAGGTGCGTAGGGTTAATAACACATATGAGGTATGTAACCTTTTAAATTGGATAACTCCCTCTTAAAAGGAGGGTGTGCTTTTTTGATTTGGGATTGTGTCTATGAGTAAGGGGTAAACCCGAAACGCATTAGACCGCTTCTCTTACACTTGTTACCCGGTGCCAGCCTGGTTTTTAATAACTTTGAAAAATAAAGGGTTTTTTTTAAGAGAAAAAAACTTCAGCCTCATTTCTGTTGTGGACCGGACACACCACAGGTGGTTGGTGCGGCAGACCATCTTTCTTGTTCTCTATTTTGTTAAAAAAAAATACCTGAGGCAGGGAGGTAGGATTGAGGTATGTACCTTCTGTAATTGGATAACGCCCTCTTAAAAGGGTGTTGACTTTTTTGATTTGGATTGTGTCTATGAGTAATAAAACAACTAGGGAAACCCGAAAAGCATTATTAGACCGCTTCTATACACTTGTTACCCGGGCCAGCTGGTTAATAACTTTGTAAAAATAAAGGGTTTTTTTTAGAGAAAAAAAAAACTTCCAGCCGCATTCTGTTGTGGACCGGGACACACCACAGGTGGTTGGTGCGGCGGGACTCGTTATTGTTCTGTTCGACACCAACTGTCTGCCATGTACAATGCTGTTTTAACACCTTACTCTGGGCGTTCCTATAACACCTCTTAGCCACTATCCAATCACACCCTTAACACCTGGCTGTGATATGCTATTGGGATTTTCCAGGGTACATAATTGCCACAGATTCTTGTACAAGTCATTCTGAATTGAGAAAGCCAGTCGGATGACTAGCGAAACGTCTTCAAGAACTACATTTCAAGTCCAGTTGATCTAATTGAATACAACAGATATGTTATACAGACATTATGGGGAGGGTATAAAGCATGGACTAGATGGACGTATGTCTTTATACAATCTCCAATACTATGTTACTATGTAACTGTTATACAGACATTATGGGTAGGGTATAAAGGTTGGACTAAATGGACGTATGTCTTTATACAACCTCCAATACTATGTTACTATGTAACTGTTATACAGACATTATGGGTAGGGTATAAAGGTTGGACTAGATGGACGTGTATCTTTATACAACCTCCAATACTATGTTACTATGTAACTGTTAGACAGCCAGTCGGATGACTAGCGAAACGTCTTCAAGAACTACATTTCAAGTCCAGTTGATCTAATTGAATACAACAGATATACCATGACCTGGATGAAAGAGAACCTTCACAAGCATATTACTCAATATTGTTTCTGTAAGGAGTTCCTGGAAGAGGAAAACTGCTTCTGTTAGGCTTCCTCAGTCCAGCACTATCTTTAATACAGGAAGGCCCAGGACACGAATCTGGCAGATAAAAACTGGATGTGGTGTAGCTCCTCAGCGATATTGGGAGGTATGAATAATCAATCCTACCTCCCTGCCTCAGGTATTTTTTTTTAACAAAATAGAGAAAACCTTTTTAATTGAATAACTCCCTCTTAAAAGGAGGGTGTGCTTTTTTGATTTGGGATTGTGTCTATGAGTAAGGGGTAAACCCGAAACGCATTAGACCGCTTCTCTTACACTTGTTACCCTGTGCCAGCCCTGGTTTTTTAATAACTTTGAAAAATAAAGGATGTTTTTTTAAGAGAAAAAAACTTCAGCCTGATTTCTGTTGCGGACCGTACACACCACAGGTGGTTGGTGCGGCGGACCATCTTTCTTGTTCTCTATTTTGTCATAAACGGAGGTGAGACCCGTTGGGTGTAAGAAAGGAAGACGAGGTCTGATGTGGATCGTAGCGGGGAAAAGACGGGAGCCACCATTGCAGCATTTCTCCACAAGGTATTTTTTTTTAATGTGAATTTTTACAGTGTAGTTGTCCTTTAACATTTTTAAATATATGTTATAATGCACAAATTCTGTAAATATGCTTATAAGGTTGTGATGACATCAGTTGTGTTTTTTCTCTAGCGCTCTGCTTTCACAGTATAAAATTGTCTATAAAATCGTTCTTACCCACCACCCCCTGGGAATGATTTTATGTTTCTGCACAATTTTTGAACACGATTGGGTTGACATGACGAAGAGAAGATATAAAGGCTGGTATCTATAAGGGATAGTTATTGTTAATAATCAACGGCAATACTTAATACAATTCTTAGCAGTAGAAAAGAATACAGTCACTAGTGGTATTTCTCTGATTACAATAAAGGATTGCTACTGTGTGGACGGATCTCCTACAACTGAGACCAGGTCAAATTCATTGCAGGTGGCGCTTTAGGTGTGGTTAAGGTGGGCCAAATGCCTAAGAGACGTTAATATGGGGATAATTAGGGTAAGGGAAATGTTCTCTTTTCTCAAAACCATACTAAAAACCTGCAACACTTCCTGCAATTACGTAAAAAAGCAGCTCAATCTCTCTATTGTGCAGTTAACAAATCTAAACAAATGTTATACACTTCAACCCAGTGTGTATTGGATTATACAGACAAACTGTTCTTAGCAAGGTTTTTTCATTTATTTACTAAAGTTTTTACAATGCAGGGATCTGCTTTGAAACCGCTAACTTGTCAGAGTTAGTTGCCATAGCAACAAGCACCATTGCATCATCTTTGTGATGTCACAATGACAAACAAATATGTGCGACACCACTGAGTTAAATCATTTCCTTTTTTGTTGATTAGGAGATAGGAGGTTTGATTTTGATCTGCATTTTTTCTGTGTAAAAGCAATGATGCTGCTAAGGTATTCAGCTCTAGGCACCTTGGAGTGCATATTCTTTTCACTGCTATTAATTTCAGGACCACTATCCATAAAATGTAGCTTTGATAATTACCAAGATGCTACCACAACGTCATTGGAAGAAGACTACATGAATTCCGGTAAGAATTAATTATTTTGTGTATGGGATACCTGGAAAAGCAAATCTATAGGGAATTAGACGAGTGGTTTTGAATTTTGGTTAAAGCCATTTTATTGTACAGTATGTAAACCTATTTTTCTAGGAATAAAAATAACAAAACCTAATTAATATATTTATTTGTGGCTGTTTTCTCCAATCTCTGTTAACCCTTAGATGAAAGATCTGCTGTAGAAGACAATGTGGTAATAGGACCTTGCTCCGCGACATGTGGTGAGTATCTGACATTGGGAATGTGACATGTAGTTTTGCTTATTTTAATGTAAACATATTACCGCTAACTTTATTTTTATCGCTAATATGTTTACATTTCGGATGACTAGCGAAACGTCTTCAAGAACTACATTTCAAGTCCAGTGGATCTAATTGAATACAACAGATATACCATGACCTGGATGAATGAGAAACTATACACTGACCCCAACTTTTTTCATCTTGATCTTTGTATTTCTTTAAAAACACCTAAATCCTGTCTGTACATTACAAGGATGCAGCATGAAAATGGATACAGTTGCTTTCACCTTTTATAAGCATTTAAGTTTGGCCCTTTGCCGTTCTGTTTTACCTAAGGTCATCAGTGTTTAAGCAATTGAGAAATTTTAAACTATATTACTAAAAAACTTGTCCTTTATAAAAAGATATTTTTTTGGCATTTCTTGCTTTTCCTTCCCCTTTAACTCTTCCCATTACTATCCCATACTAGTCATCCTCCATTAGCCTGCCTGGCTGTTTTTTTCTGAAGCACAAACACAAGGTCGAATGATTAAATTGACATTTTTTTTTTTATTGGTCACCATAATGAATGGAGAAGTTCAGATGAATATTCTTAATATAACAAATGCTATAATTTTTCTTCCTGGGCTCCAGTGCTCGCTTAATCATTTAATAGGGCTGAAATCACCAACCAATATGGACCTGACAGAATTTGTGGGGCATTTCCCTCAAATGACGGCGCGTAGGGCGTCTAATTTTAAAGACAAACTGTCTCCTAACTACTATATAGAACTAGTGAAAAAAGGATGTGATTGGTTATAGAGATTCTTGGGTACAAAATGCTGTGGCAATGCCGTATTTGCCCTCGAATGTCCCAAGATAAATTTTGTGTAGGATCTGATGGTAGGAAGTGGGAAATAAGACAATTTATTTCCTGTCAAGCAAGACAGATGATTTATTTGATAATGTGTGAGTGTTATAAGAAATATGTTGGAAAAACTAAAAGGGCACTCAAAACGAGGATTCAGGAGCATGAGAGGGCTATTTTGAATCTTGACATTGAAAGATCCGCCTTAGCTAAGCATATGGCTGAGGTACATATGGGTAAAGTGTCTTGGTCCTTTTGTGGGATAGAAGCCATAACACTTGGAATACGGGGAGGCGACTTAGTAAAAGGCTCCTCCAGCATGAGTTGCGGTGAACGCATAAATTGAAAACGCTGTACCCAGCGGGTACAGTGAGAAATGCACTTCGCATGTTTCCTGTAGGTTTAATTGCCACTAGAAATGGGTATGGAACTTGATATACTTTAGTTTAGCCATTTGGTGTTTGCCGAATGTTTGTCTATATCTTGCTCATCAAGATGCTTGCTGAATACTAATATGCTCTCTCAAGCTTTCTATATGTCCTCTTTATCTAATTAATATACTTTAACTGATTGTGATTTTTCATTCCTACCTCCTAGGGTTATAGTGATTCTTTATTGCTTATATTGCCATGACTGAATGGGCACTCTCACACCCTGCAAGGGGTTCCTACCATCCCTTTTACCTTCTTATGCTCGATTAATGAGCATTTCATTATGATGATTAAATACCACATCTCAAGAAATGTAAGAGATGTTAAATTTAAAAGTGTATGTAAATAGTAGCTTGGTGTATAGAGTAACACAGTAATTTTGAATTATAAGAGACATTGCCTTTAATTAGGGCCAAAGAAAACCGGTGGCATATCTCTTTAAGAGGAACGGAGATAAAGGAGGTCTCACCAGGTAGCATCGCAAGACCCTGAAAAAGCCCATGCGCAATGCTGCGCTTTGGTGAAACGCGCATAGGTAGTTGAAGAAGTGGTGAGGCGCTATGTCTGGCTAAGGTTTAAGGAGTTTGGGGAGCCAGGAGTTATATGACGGCACAGCCTGTGGAGTATCGCTGTGGGAGCACTGAACATGGGAATCCGGGTGAAGAGTGTGGTCCGTCCCGACCTAGGTAATAGGCAGGTCCAGGCTTCTCACGTAAGTCCCGACTTGTATTTTGTTTGTGCTACATGCAGGCACCGAGGAGGAGCTGTTTTCGGGAATAAGAACGCTGTTGGACGTTTTAGGAGGCATTGATTTTCGCATCAATATTGGGGTCAATATTGAGCCATGTTTTTTGACAGTGAGGTGATGTCGGGATACACTAACTGTTAATGTTACTCTGCTAGTAGCCTTAATCTGGTGCTGGACATAGTTTAGGAGTTTTGGGGATGCCCATAATCACCTTTATTCATTCATACTAGTATTTTAGTGTTATGGTGGGTTGCTCTATATTTTGCACTTTATGTCTATTGCTATAGGTATTTTTAGTGGGATTTAAATGTGGGGGGTTTTGTATATTGGGATGTGAATAAACATTGTTTATATTTTTTGACCATTTAGTAGAAGTGCCTTTTTGTATGAGGGTCTTTTATAGATGAGCTCTCTTGTAGCTCTCCCTGTGGCTTTTGAGATAAAAATAGGTTGGACATGTCGGTTTCTCGAATGGTAGTCTGTCTGAAGGGAACATGTATACCCAGTCTAAGGAGGATAAAGAAAGATGATAGTGACATTTGTGAAATGAGCTAAAATTAATAAGTAAAACAGACAAAAAAAAAGGATTAGGAGATTGGTGAAGAGCAGAAGAAAAATGATTAAAGGGCAAGTCCAGACCTAAAATGAAAACTTACATACAGGTAAATCACCCCCCAAAACCCCAAAAACAAGCTTGATTTGTTGCTGGTCCTTTTGTGCAATATTAGGGAGCAGATTTGCATTTAGCATGTGAATATCAAGCTAACGTTTTGAAATATTAGCCCAACATAATGAGGTTGAATGATATGATATTGAGGATAACAGAGCCAGAGGACATTCGCTACTGTTTTTTTTTACTTGCCTTATAGTGTTTAACTGAGTGTTTGGTCCAACAGCACATCAGAGGAGGGGGCACATATAATGTGACATGCTATTGTCATGTATGTCACATGACATCATCACAGAACATAACATACATTAGATAAGTGACTTTTAATTCCATTTAGTTCACAAATGTGGGTAGATAACAAATGTTTGTAGAATCCAAAGCTACTTATTTATAGTGATAAAAATCGTGATCAATTTTATTTATTTTTTTAGCCTTTTTACACAGCTCATCATGTGCCTTTCACAAGTATCAAAGAGGCAGGGCAGACTACGAAGTGTAACTATTAACTTAATATCCAGAGAAGCTGGAGACCGCATCCTAGGCTTGTTTGAAAGGTATAGAAGCACTCTTTTTAATATGCACTTGTAAGGAGATCACAGTTATCCTTTGGGGTAACATGTGTTAAGGGAAATAATGGAGATCATTTAGAGAATTATATAGATATGCATATTAAAGATAGATTAAATAAGTATCTAACATAAGTACTTTTAAAACTATATCACTTGCACTGATTCTGCTATAGTTACTTGTTTATTATAATATTTAGTGTACATGTGGAAAATCTAATATCGCTTCCCCAGAAAATGTATTTTTCCATCCTTACTACATTTTCCTTTCCCAATATCTAAAATCTTTACTAGGGGAGGGGAACTTGGCATCCCTACACACTAAATACCAAAGCAAATAATGTAATTGCTTTCCAGAGACCATAAATAAGCAGTCAGCCTTGTACACAGTCCAGGATCTCTTCTTTAAGTAATTTTTCTCTGTAAATTTTACCCTAATTCCTTATAATTCAACCAAAGCAGAAAAAACGAATAGGATCAAAAGAGATAAAATTTATGTTGCTCAAGGTCACTATAGAGTGTCTTAAAGTGTATGCATACTGAAAAAATGATTTTGCGTCATCTTAATCTATAAATAAATACATGTAAGTAGAACTTACTCTGAGGTGTGTGTGTTGCTGCACGTCTTCAATACAATACTTGTTTTGCTCAGGCCCTGACCACTGACCTAAATATTTTCCCACATAACATCTGTCAATACTGCATACAGTATACAGCACACAAACTGTCAAACCATTCCAGCTACAGCATAACTGTCAAAAGAAGTAGAAGGAAAGAAAAGAACACAAATACCGACAGTGAAGGGGAAAAGCAAGACAGGAGGAAGAACATGGTTATCCCATATGTAGCAGGGGTCTCCGAGAAATTAAGAAAAATTTTCAAAAAACATCGTATCCCTGTCTGCTTTAAACCGAACAACACACTGAGGCAGCAATTGGTACATCCGAAAGACCCAATACCAAAACACAAGAAAAGCGACATCATATATGCAGTGCAGTGAAGAATGCTCTGATTTGTATGTGGGGGAGACCAAACAGCAACTGCATCAACGTATGGCCCAGCACAGAAGAGCCAGGACTCAGCCGTGTACCTGCATCTTAAGGATAAAGGACATACCTTTGAAGATTGTAATGTTAACATATTGGCGAAGGAACGTGACTGGTTCAAGAGAGGTGTTAAGGAGGCCATTTATGTGAAAATAAAGAAACCAAGCCTAAATAGAGGTGGGGGGGTTCGACACCAACTGTCTGCCATGTACAATGCTGTTTTAACACCTTACTCTGGGCGTTCCTATAACACCTCTTAGCCACTATCCAATCACACCCTTAACACCTGGCTGTGATATGCTAATTGGGATTTTCCAGGGTACATAATTGCCACAGATTCTTGTACAAGTCATTCTGAATTGAGAAAGCCAGTCGGATGACTAGCGAAACGTCTTCAAGAACTACATTTCAAGTCCAGTTGATCTAATTGAATACAACAGATATACCATGACCTGGATGAATGAGAACCTTCACAAGCATATTTCTAATCATTTTAGGGAGAAAACCCTCAAACTTGTATGGCAATATGAAAAGACAGCAAGGAAATTGGCAGACTACAGAAACCACCTGCGATTTAACCTCCGATGCAGACAACAAAGGCTAGTACCATGCAGTATACGTCTGGATTCCACGGTTAAAGGCATCAGAGCCAAACAGATACTGCAAAAGGCTCAAACACAGCTCCTAAGTGAACGGGTACGACAGACACATTTTACAGTCGATGCTTTAATGCACAACATTAGTCAACTAGAACAGAACCTGGCCTCACAGCTACCTGTGTCCATCTGGGAAAGAGTGATGGAGTTCACCAAACAAGCACAGCTTTCTCAGCACTGTAAGGGTAAACAAAGGCAACAGAACAAGTTCTCTAGTCTGTCATCCCAGAACAGCCCCAAAGGAGAACAACTACCTTGGATACAAAAGGAGGGAAGTGTCACTTCATCAAACAAGGAGGAATGGGTGAGAAACTTGTCTAACAGGACCCTGACCCAGCCAGAAATGGAAGTCCTTGAAGCCTGAATTCATGGTTTTAAATGAAATGGAAAAAAGAGTTCTCAACGTCCACAATGAATATCCTCGAGCAGATACCCCAGATGATACCGAAGCTCATTGAAACAGAACACACAGAGAACAAACTTTCGCAGCATGGCTCAGAAAACGAACAAAGTCAAGAGGATTGCTGAATGCTTATTTTTCTCTCTGCATTTAGGCCTTGACAAAATGAGAGTGGTGAAATGGATTATATAAGTCACAACTTTTAAAAGCTGAGACAGATGTTAGAAAATACAGAAAGAGCTGTCTCAAAGTTAGAGTCTGCAGAATAGAAAGAGATGAGAGAAGTACCTAACGGGGGTGCCCCTACCATGAAGCAAACTAAACATTTGCTTAGGCATGCCCTGCAAAACACTTAAAAGGCGGCAGTTGAAGAAAAATCCTCCTTCCTGCAATACTGCATTTCAGCACAGTCCACCACTAGTCAGCCTCCAGTTCACCAATCAGTGTTAAGCTGGGTACACACAGTAACGATAAAGCCCCGTTACCGTGGATACAACGTTATCGGGCTTTATCGTTATGTGTGTGCGCTCTTTCCCGAACGAGCGCGCGGGCCGCCGACCGATCGGTCGGCCGTACGCTTGTCGGGAAAGGCCGAAAATTTCCATCGGCCGCGCTAGACTCCCTATAGAGGAGTCTAGCGCGGCCGATGGAAACACAGAGTCCCGAACGTTCTCCTTATGAAGTTCATAGGGAGAACGCTCGGGACTGTGTGATGCAGATCTTTGAAAGATGGCAGACAGGATCTTGCAGACCCTGTCTGTCATCTTCAGAAATCTGTGCTGTGTGTACCTAGCTTAAGTCCAGCACACCACCCACCTCCACAAGCCATGCCTATGTTCCCTGATAAAGCCACGTCCGCTTCACATGCTGCCCCCCGTCTGCCGATAGGCGGCATTTAAAAGTTATTCAGGTGTCAAATACCCTATGGGGTGGGATCTAATGTATGGGCACCTTAAATTCATAATAATAATGTAAGAAAATATTTGTATTTCTGTTTTATATGTGTGCAATGTACTGGCAACAACCATCATTGAATAAATTTGTTTTGAATTAATATACCTTGTATTTGTTTAATAACCCAGAATAACTATACATTTAACTGTATTAGTACCTTACACTTGGAACATGCGTTTTAACATATTTAACCTCCATTATAAATAGATTTCTTAACAATTTATCTGGTAGTGGCAAAGTGCTCAATTCCGATCGTGTTTTGCATATCAGGAAAGGTAGGCTCTGCGGGGGGGATAAATAAAAGAGGTTTTAGCCAAACTTATTTTTAAACACAGCTTGCAAATAAAATAAAGCTTGTTTTATGGTGTACTTATCCTTTAAACTTTGATGGTGACACATGGTTTAAAAATCTGTCTTCTTTCTCATAATAGGGCTTGATTATTAGCAATAAAACATAAAAAGGATTTTTTTTAAAAAAATAAAAAGTACCTAGTACCGAGGTAGAATTGGTTATTCCTATTACTCAATATTATCTGTTGTATTCAATTAGATCAACTGGACTTGAAATGTAGTTCTTGAAGACGTTTCGCTAGTCATCCGACTGGCTTTCTCAATTCAGAATGACTTGTACAAGAATCTGTGGCAATTATGTACCCTGGAAAATCCCAATAGCATATCACAGCCAGGTGTTAAGGGCGTGATTGGATAGTGGCTAAGAGGTGTTATAGGAATGCCCAGAGTAAGGTGTTAAAACAGCATTGTACATGGCAGACAGTTGGTGTCGGGCAGGACTCAGCCGTGTACCTGCATCTTAAGGATAAAGGACATACCTTTGAAGATTGTAATGTTAACATATTGGCGAAGGAACGTGACTGGTTCAAGAGAGGTGTTAAGGAGGCCATTTATGTGAAAATAAAGAAACCAAGCCTAATAAGGTGGGGGGTGCGACACCAACTGTCTGCCATGTACAATGCTGTTTTAAAACCTTACTTGGGCCTTCCTATAACCACCTCTTAGCCACTATCCAATCACACCCTTAACACCTGGCTGTGATATGCTATTGGGATTTTCCAGGTACATAATTGCCACAGATTCTTGTACAAGTCATTCTGAATTGAGAAAGCCAGTCGGATACTAGTGAAACGTCTTCAGAACTACATTCAAGTCCAGTTGATCTAATTGAATACAACAGATATACCAGACCGTGGAGGATAAAGAGAAAGGACCGGTCAGCCCAGAATCCAGATTAAAACCCTTTACTTTTAAATAAGACCGACAACCACCGCTTTTTTTGGGTAAACAATCGGCCACGGCTTTTTATTAAATATTAATTTAAATAACTTAAATTTAATATGCCCTTTGCATATTTCCAAACTGTACACCTTGCTTGCCAATATACCATACTTTTGTTAACCATCTCCAGCCGTAAGACACAGCTTGATGCCAACCTCTGTCTTGCCAAGGGCATGTAACGGCTTCCATCAATTTCCAGCAAGGGTGTACCCGCCAGCCGGACTCCAACAATATCAAATATAAATAACACAACATATATACATAAAACATAGGGAGGGGGCGGAGGGATGAGCTGTTCCTAGGTCACCGGCTGCACTGTAATGGCGCCGGTGACCGCGTGCACTGTTCTTAAATACCAGAACGGCGGCGGCGTGATGACGTCACGCCGGCGCCGCGTCTCGCGAGACTACGCTCGCTCGACACAGCAGGGAGGGGCGGACCTAGAGGGACTACTCTGCCTGCAGCTCCCTCCACGGTCAGACGCCCATCCACTAAACCCGTGGCGGGGCTCCCAGACCGTGGAGGGATAAAGAGAAAAGGACCCGGTCAGCCCAGAATACCAGATTAAAACCCTTTACTTTTAAATAAGACACAGACAAAAAAACCGCTTTTTTTGGGTAAACAACGGCCACGGCTTTTTATTAAATATTAATTTAAATAACTTAAATTTAAATATGCCCTTTGCATATTTCCCAAACTGTACACACCTTGCGTGCCAATAACCCATACTTGTTGTTAACCATCTCCCCGCCGTAGAACAGCTTGAAATGCCAACCTCTGTCTTTGCCAGAGGGCATGTACCGGCTCCATCAATTTCCAGCAAGGGTGTAACCCCGCCACTGGAGCTCATTACCCCTACATGAGCTCCTACGCCACTCAACAAAAATAAGGCTTGGTCAATGCCGTCCTGTAAGCCTGATAGAAATATATCCAAGCCGATCTCATTCAGGTGTATCCCATCTGGCCTCATCAGTGACCTATTGTCACCCTCCAATTGCCTGTGTCTTAGACCACTCACCCAAGGAGCGTACGAATCTGGAGATCCGTGTGTTCACTACCCTCCTAGCCCTTTCTATGGCTGCCGGGTCCCTCACCCTGCCACACCACCCGGGAACAATCTCCGACCAACCCAGGACTACCGTGAAGAATCCTCGGATTCTGGATATACCGCCTTCATGAGTGTCATGAGATCCGATAGTCGAGACCTGCAGAGATCGTTCCCGCGGCGTGGATAACTAGAACCAAAGGCCCTCGATCTCGCCTGCTAATCTCCACTGCTTCCGGCAAAACTTGCCACCAAGACATCCCCTGATGCCCTTCCATTCCAGCGCGCCGCCGCAGTAAATCCCCAAGTTCCTTCTTCCTCCGGTCGAATCTCCGCTCTCCTTGCCGCCCAGAATAGATATGAGTGGCCGATCAGCCATACACCACTTGTTTGTTTCCTAAAACCAAAACATCAGTTAATAGCTAATTCCGGTCGAATGTAACGGCCACACAGCTCGATCTCCATCTTCCTAAACGCTTAACCTCGTTCGGAAAAACCTAAAGTATATGCCTCTGTAGCAGCCCCCTATTCTAAAGGAATGTGTGCCAAACTCCTTTGGATTAAGCCAATTCGACACAAGGATACCTTCAGAATAGATTCAAACTGATAGGCGGTGAGGGGGGCCCCCCCGGATGGGACAGAAAGAAAGGTGAAGGAGCCCTACTTGCTGCAAAAATCTGTTTATCGTTGAAACCGGGCAGAAAACCCCCTTTTAACGGAAGGATCGAAAACACAGCTCCGCACCAAAAACATCCGTTTCGATCTGTTGATGTGGACCCCTAATTCTACCATTCATTACGCATACGTCTTCCTCTCGTAAACCCTCCCGTTCCCTTCGCCCCAGGGGAACCAGCTCACCCACCCCATGGCTCCGAAAAATGTAAGGAAAAACCAGCCTTGCAAGAGATGCCTCATACGAGGATTTCAGACAGAAAAAGGGCCTTCAATGAGCAATCAGGACCTGAAATGAAATTGGAACGCCTGGCCTCTTTTGGTGGAATATTCCTTTTTCCAAACCCCTAAGGATTGACTGGATCAGGAAATCCTTTTGTATGTCACTGCCAACCCAAAGCCGAAAGAAAAAGGAAATACCCTGCAATCTCCTCTGAGCCCTAAACCGAGCAACGGGAATTTCTAAGTTCACTAAATAGTCTAATAGAACTCGCTTCCTAATGCTGGGTACCTCTGGACATCTCTTTCCCCCCAGCCATAGCTACCCCACTCCTTCCAGCCTTACCTGATTCAGCCACGTGAGGGTGCCACTGATGCCTGTACCATGGCCATCAGCTGTGTCCGCTACTCCCCAAGAAAATTGGGCAATGTGTCCCCTCCAACTCCGCCTCCGGAACCAACTGCGGAAGTCTATCCCACTGAAAACGAGAAGAGAGTCAGCAATCTTGTTTCAATACCAGGACATGCTTGCGCTCTAAACCAATGTTAAGCTGCAAAGCGGAGAACCAGATGACGCATAAGAGCTAAAAAACAGGAGGGGAAGATAAGATTGTTTGTATTACTCTGGACCACGCTGTTCATATCAGTCCAAAAACAAATGGCTTTGTTAGCCATCCTGTCACCCCACAATTCCACTGCCCACTATGATTGGGAAAAATTCCAGCAAAGTAAGGTTCCTACAATTACCTGAAGCCATCCAGCTACTGGGCCACTGCCCAGCACTCCAAGACTCCCAAAGATGGCTCCAAAGCCCAGCGAGCCAGCTGCAATCGGTGTATACGGCAGCTCCACTAGACTGCTCTGCCTTCGGATCAAGCGATTTCCCATGTAGACCCTAAAAATGCCTCCCATACTTTCAGGTCTTCTTTAAGCTGCCTAGTCAAACCTATGTGATGGCGAGGAGCTTTTTGCCCCACATGTGGCCAAAGATAACCGCCTACAAAAAACCTTCCCATGTAATATTCTACAGGCAATTCAGGGAACCTAATAGGGATTGTAATTGCCTGAGGTAATCTTATTGGCCATTAGGCAAAACCTAATACCCTTCAGTAGATCTGACAGCTTATCAGCTGGGAGTCTGCATTCCATTTTGATAGAAATCTATCTCAATACCCAGAAATGAAAGAGTGGTCACCGGGCCTACCGTCTTCTCAGCCGCAGAGGGACTCCAAACCTACCCATCCAGGTACCTGAATGACTGTAATAAAAGGAGCATTGTTCAATCTTTAGGTCCCACAAAAAGAATCATCCAGGTAGTGAAGGACACATTTGGAGCCCGTCTCCATTGAACTACCCACTCAAGGATGTACTGAACGTTTCGAAAAAGGCACAGGAGATCGCACACCCCATGGGGAGACACATGTCATAATAGTAAAGCCCATCCAAGGCTGCAACCCAACAGATGAAAACAGTCCCTATGCACCGTAACAGGCGAAAAGCGGCCTCAATATCCGACTTCGCCATCATGCTCCTACCCTACCTTTTGTACTAGCGATGCCGCTCTGTCGAACGATACATAGGATACGACGCTGCTTCAGGGCTTATGCCATCATTAACTGACTCCCCTTTTGGGAAGACAGATGATGTATTAATCTGAACTTACCCGTTCCTTCTTTGGTACAAGGCCCAAAGGGGAACCCCCGATATTGGGGAACGTTGGGTCGAAGAAAGGGCCCGCCATCGACCCATTGGACCTCAGCCTGGAGTTTTTGCCTCGCCCCTGAGGCGCCTCCTAACGACTTCAATTTCTTGAAAAAACTGGGGAAGGGGAAAAGTGAAAGGGGATAAAAAAACCATGTAAAAACTGTTTCTTAATACTCAGCAGGCGGCCTCCCTTCTTGGGTACTTATCTAACCACGGCCCCATCTCGCCCACGTTCACTGGGGTCCTCTGGCCTCCTAGTACTAGGCTCTTGGCTGATGCCTTCCCTTTTTTGAAACATTTGGCTGCAGAATGCCCTCCCCCCCACAAAAGGAACATTCGTGGGCGAAAACGGCGGCTGCCCCAACTTACATGGCCCTCATTGAAGAGCCAACATGACCTGCTTTCTTGGCTAATGACGGGGTACCGTAACCTGAACACCCCAGGGTTTACTTCCAAAGCTAGGTATCATCCCTGAGGCCTTCTGTGACATCATGATCCTAATCCATGAGTCGGTGGCTTAGTGTTCCACCTCCCTCTGTGGCACTGAACCTACGACGAAACTCCTCGTCTAATGCCACAGAGCTGCTCCCCATACCTTTATATGCCCCGAAGATGGTGTCAAATAAATAAATAGGTCGGAACATTTTTGTGGAAATTTTTTACCAATGACCCCTGCCAGAACGCAGAAAGCCTGCACCCAATTACCAAAGGTTTTTGCCACCTTTGGTTTTTTTCTCCTTACCCGTCTCGTTCGGACATATTCCTTGTCTACCGTCACCATGTCCGTATTGATGAGGGACCAAATTTCCACATATTCCATTCCTCCAAATCCTTTCCTTTAACCTCCTCCGTACATGCACCCCGAGTGGACTCACCAACACAGAAATAAGTGTCCTTCAGGGCTTCCGCCCTGCTAACCCCGACACAGGCTGGAGCCCCCCCCCCTGCTCCACCTGGAGAAAAACTCCCTGCGAGAGCCATGAGCATAGCCTCAATTTTTCCCATAAGTGCTTTAATAGCCTGCACCAATTCACCTCTTTCCCACCCCCCCTGCCGCCCCCCAAGCGCCCCACATGACAACTCACCACTGGCCTGTTGTCCCGAAGCCCCGCGAATCGTGCACAACCCCCGTCCGCCCCTGGTCAGCGTCAGTCCTCGGTCAACGACAGCCTGCTCCCTCTAATAGATGTCCGGCTGTGCCGCCTTGAATCGGAATGGGATCTGGTGCTGGCCGATTTGCTAATCGTGGAGGACGATGAACGCCCGCGCCTCCTGGACCCATGCCGTCCTTTGTGCCTTTTACATGTGCCTTGGACTGGCTCCTAGGACTCCTGTGGCCCCTCCTCTCCCTACGCCTTTTTCGTGAGTGGCGAGCGGGTAGCTGGATTCTGACTCCGAGATGAGCGTCTGCGACACACCCTATTCTTTCCCCTGTCTCCGCTGCCTCTTCTGCTAGCTCTCTCCACACGGTGTTCCCTATCACCACTCCTGGCCCCTAAACTCCTCGACTATGTGATGCTGCCTCTAACGCAGACATAGCACTCCAACCCCTGCCTCTCTCATACTCCATCCGCCTCGCTCTGCGCATCCCTGGGCCTAGAAGCTGCCGACCCTGCTGCCTCTGCTGGACGGTTTATTCGCCTCTCCCTGGGAGCTCGACCTGGTGGCCGCTTCACCTCCTCTACTGCCATAAGGGCCTGCCTGCCCTGCCCTGGTCCAAAACTCTAACTGCTTCTTCTCTCTCCTGGGCCTCCCTGCGCTACTTGCTCTGGTTGGGATCCTGTTCCTGTGAGGTTCCCTCCCCTGACCCTCCATCTGGGTTGGATGACGATTGAGGCCTCCTCCTCCTGAGGCCTAGACCTGAAAATAGCACTAATGGCCCCTACAAGCCCCTTCCTCTGGGCTCCTGCCTTTTTTCTTGTCCCTTTGGCTGGGGCCTTGCCCCCCTTTTGCTTTTTTGCAGGATGGGAGAGACTAGGACTCAGCGCTGGTCTGGTGGCGGGATGTGCGCACTGGCCTAACCCCAGGACTCCCAGCCGGGCGCCCTGCAGGGGGAATCCCCCCCCCTTGGGAAAGGGATGCTGCTCCCCCTTGGCAATAGTGCCTAGCCACCCCGCCCCCTCCCTGCTGATCCTCTCCTCACCTGCTGCATCAACTCCTCCTCCATCTCTCCCGCTTTCCGAAAGGCTATCTGTTTATTTTCGTGTGCTTTGTATTTTACAAGCTCCGATGAGCTGTTCCTAGGTCACCGGCTGCACTGTAATGGCGCCGGTGACCGCGTGCACTGTTCTTAAATACCAGACCGGCGCGGCGTGATGACGTCACGCCGGCGCCGCGTCTCGCGAGTATACGCTCGCTCGTACACAAGCAAGGGAGGGGGCGGACCTAGAGGGAGCTACTCGCCTGCACGCTCCCTCCACGGTCAGACGCCCCATCCACTAACCCGTGGGGGCTCCCATGACCTGGATGAAAGAGAACCTTCACAAGCATATTACTCAATATTGTTTCTGTAAGGAGTTCCTGGAGAGGAAAAACTGCTTCTGTTAGGCTTCCTCAGTCCAGCACTATCTTTAATACAGGAAGGCCCAGGACACGAATCTGGCAGATAAAAACTGGATGTGGTGTAGCTCCTCAGCGATATTGGGAGGTATGAATAATCAATCCTACCTCCCTGCCTCAGGTATTTTTTTTTAACAAAATAGAGAACAAGAAAGATGGTCCGCCGCACCAACCACCTGTGGTGTGTCCGGTCCACAACAGAAATGAGGCTGAAGTTTTTTTCTCTTGAAAAAAAACCTTTATTTTTCAAGTTATTAAAAACCATGGCTGGCACCGGGAACAAGTGTAAGAGAAGCAGGTCTAATGCGTTTCGGGTTTACCCCTTACTCATAGACACAATCCCAAATCAAAAAAGCAAAACCTCTTTTAAGAGGGAGTTATCCCAATTAAAAGGTACATACCTCATATGTGTTATTAACCCTACGCACCTAAATTGGAGACCGGTGTGGTCAATTCTAGACCTAATGTTAATATATATGCTCAATGGTGGAATTATTCAGTAGCTATTAACACTTTCCACCAAAACCAATCTAAATAATCTAAGCAAAAATATAGTAACAAGTAATAACAAACACAATAAACAAAGGTAATAAATAAATAAACAAATAAATAAAATAGGTAGCAAGTTCCATGCTTAACAATCAGACAGTTGTTAGAGGGGCATGGTCAGACTAGCAATGCTATATAAAACTTGGTTTTAACCCTTCAGGGGATCTAGAGTTCAACTCTAAAACCAAAACCGCTCCCTTTTATTGAGGTGTTCGAGTTGGTCCCTCCCTCTTTGATTTTCTAATACGCTCAAGTCCCTGGAAACAACAAAGAGAAGGATCTCCCTGGAACAATCCATAAAATGCCTACCAACAGGTTGTGTCCTGTATCTTTTTTTGATATACTGTTAAGGTGTTCCCGATACGCTCCTTCAATGGCCGCTCTGTACGGCCTACATACTGTTTATAAATTTTACAAGTAAGTAGATATGCTATCCTCGTGTACAACAATTGATATAATCTCGTATTTATAAGTTTTTTGTTGTCACATCTGAGTTAAACATGAACCTACTTTTATGACATTACATGATTTGCAACTTGTATGGCCACATCTAAAGGTACCCACTGTTGTAAACCACGTTTTTTGTTTATTCCTTTTCCTGTCAGACCAACACAAGCTGAGAGCTGCCAAATCCCCCAGTGATTTATCTCCCTTGCCACAACTTCAGCCTGCACACAGAATTTTCTCTGTTACTGTCCCTGCGAAGAATATGGAGGATTTCGGTACATATACATCTTAAGTTCATCAAATTCCACACTGTGACTGGTAACAAATAGGGTGGTTTGGTGTAGGTGGGGTTGTGTGTACTGTGTCTGTTAGCACTGGTTGTTCTCCTCTTAGTTTTATGCAACAATTCCTGTCATCCTATTTTTTACTATGTTTAGGCTTTATCTATCTTTTCTTTCTTATAACCCCTTTCTAGGAATCTTTTTTTCAAATCTCTGGCTGGCTGCACTCTCAAGTCTTTTCCACAGAACAATTTCGCTTTTTTTTCTAGTAAATTGTCCTATGGGATCCTTTAGTATGGCCTGGGGTGGCAGCAGTATATTGCTGTGGGTTATTACTGTTGTTACTATATTTTTGCTTAGATTATTTAGATTGGTTTTGGTGGAAAGTGTTAATGCTATTGAATAATTCCACCACTGAGTCATTATATAAGATTAGGTCTAGAATTGACCACACCGGGCTCCAATTTAGGTGGGTAGGGTTAATAACACATATGAGGTATGTAACCTTTTTAATGAATAACTCTCTTAAAAGGAGGTGGTTGCTTTTTTGATTTGGGAGTTGTGTCTATGAGTAAGGGGTAAACCCGAAACGCATTAGACCGCTTCTCTTACACTTGTTACCCGGGTGCCAGCTGGTTTTTAATAACTTTGAAAAATAAGAGTGTTTTTTTAAGAGAAAAAACTTCAGCCTGATTTCTGTTGCGGACCGTACACACCACAGGTGGTTGGTGCGGGGGACCATCTTTCTTGTTCTCTATTTGTCATAAACGGAGGTTGAGACCCGTTGGGTTGTAAGAAAGGAAGACGAGGTCTGATTGTGGATCGTAGCGGGAAAAGAAGGGAGCCACCATTGCAGCATTTCTCCACAAGGTATTTTTTTTAATGTGAATTTTTACAGTTGTAGTTGCCTTTAACATTTTTAAAATAATGTTATAATGCACAAATTCTGTAAATATGCTTTAAGGTTGTGATGAATCAGTTGTGTTTTTTCTCTAGCGCTCTGCTTTCACAGTATAAAATTGTCTATAATCTTCTTACCACCACCCCTGGGAATGATTTTATGTTTCTGCACAATTTTTGAACACGATTGGGTTGACATGACGAAAAGAGAGAAGATATAAAGGCTGGTATCTATAAGGGATAGTTATTGTAAAATCAACGGCAATACTTAATACAATTCTTAGCAGTAGAAAAGAATACGTCACTAGTGGTATTTCTCGATTACAATAAAGGATGCATACTGGTGGAAGGATCTCCTACAACTGAGACCAGGTCAAATTCATTGAGGTGGCGCTTTAGGTGTGGTTAAGGTGGGCCAAATGCCTAAGAGACGTTAATATGGGATAATTAGGGTAAGGGAAAATGTTCCTTTTCTCCAAACCATACTAAAAACCTGACAACACTTCCTGCAATACGTAAAAAGGCAGCTCAATCTCTCTATTGTGCAGTTAACAAATCTAACAAATGTTATACACTTCAACCCAGTGTGTCACAAAAAAAAAACTAATTGGATTATACAGACAAACTGTTCTTTAGCAAGGTTTTCATTTATTTACTAAAGTTTTACAATGCAGGGATCTGCTTTGAAACCGCTAACTTGTCAGAGTTAGTTCATAGCAAACAAGCACCATTGCCATTATCTTTGTGATGTCACAATGACAAACAAATATATATGTGCGACACCACTGAGTTAAATCATTTCCTTTTTGTTTGATTAGGAGATAGGAGGTTGATTTTGATCTGCATTTTTTCGTGTAAAAGCAATGATGCTGCTAGGTATTCAGCTCTAGGCACTTGGAGTGCATATTCTTTTCACTGCATAATTCAGGACCACTACCATAAAATGTAGCTTTGATAATTACCAAGATGCTACCACAACGTCATTGGAAGAAGACTACCGAATTCCGGTAAGAATATTATTTTGTGTATGGGATACCTGGAAAAGCCAAATCTATAGGGAATTAGACGAGTTGGTTTTGAATTTTGGTTAAAGCCATTTTATGTACAGTATGTAAACCTATTTTTCTAGGAATAAAAAATAACAAAAACTAATTAATATATTTATTGTGGCTGTTTTCTCCATCTTGTAAACCTTAGATGAAAGACTGCTGTAGAAGACAATGTGGTAATAGGACCTTGCTCCGCGACATGTGGTGAGTATCTGACATGGGAATGTGACATGTAGTTTTGCTTATTTTAATGTAAACATATTAGCGATAAAAATAAGTAGCGGTAATATGTTTGGATTTCCTCAAAGAAAAATCTAAATGGCAGATCTTAAGAAGTGTCTTAAAGTTAGAAATTAACCATTTACTAATAAACTATAATAAATAGGAGGTACAAAAATAAATGTCTAGAAATGTAAATAAAGAAACCATTGACTTGTTTTTATCTGCAAATGAAACAACAATTCCTTTCATATGACTGTATTTCTATTGATTTGTTTAGGCATGGGGAATCGTGTAATTTTAAAAACAAAAGAGGTGTCCTGACCAGCAAACCAGATGTTTTCTGCGGTTTGAACCATGCACAGTAGCTTTGGATTGGGATGTAAGTCAGAACTTGAACAAACATTAAAATATATCACTTGCACAAAATGCAAAAAGTTGATCTTGATAAAAAAGAATTATTTAAAATATAATTTATTTGGGTGTTTTAACAAAATCTATGTAATAGGGGGAAAACCACTGGTGAGACAGCAAAACATAGTGAGTGGAGGAGTTGTGCCTTTCCCCCTTTGGAGAACAAAATAATTGTATGGAAGAGACTCGTGAGACAGAAGTAAGTCACATATCTGGATTTTTATTGTGAATATTCATGGCTAATAAATTTTCACAGTAAAAATAAGTAAATAAGTAAAATGTCTTTACACTTAAAAAGATTGTCGCTAAAGGTTTTGCTTTCTGTTTGTAAAGAAGCCGTATATTGTACCATTTATGAACGTTCCAAGTGATGCCCAGGAAGAGAAAAACCATTGCCTACTGCTGTGGACATATTACAAAAAATAGGAAGATTGCGTCTATAAGTACATGGTGTATTCAGCAACAGGTATGTTTCTTTTAGTTATTAAAACTACATTAAGCTATTATTTATAAAAGTTAAACAAATGACAGATTATCAATATGTGCATGATGTGATGTCACCACTTTTTTTTCTTTTAAAAGAATTACAATCAATGAAGAAAAAGAAGAGAGAAAGGTTTCTTCTACATCGTTCTCGATCGCTGGCCTTGTAGGATTTGTTGTAGTTATGGTGGAATAACCCTGGCATTATTTATTGGTAAGTACTTAGGTTAATGTAGATAAGAGATACTGAGTCTGGTCATTTATATAGCAGGCAATACAAGCAATGAAGTTACATTTTTAGGTGGTTACTCTGGGTAAATGCAGCTACAGATGTATCTCTGGGTTTGTTTAAAAGAGAGATCTATTTAATGGAGGATATTTGTAGAGCCAGAGTTCTCCACAGTTGAACCACATGTAATTTTAATTTAGTATTTCACAAAATGATATATAATATTTTCTGTTGTTTTGCAGGAGGAAATTCAGAATAGATTTAAGAAAAAAAAAAAGGCCGAGAACGATATTGATATAGGAGCAAGAAATAGATCCAATGACCCTCTGCAAAGAAAGTCCAATGAAGTTCTCAGACTAGTTTTGGATCTAATGATAGATTATATGAAGAGCCATTAATACAGATTTAAACTTGAAGATGCAAGAAGATGAAGAGAAACCTTTCTTAAAGCCTGAATTCATGGTTTAAATGAAATGGAAAAAAGTTCTCAACGTCCACAATGAATATCCTCGAGCATACCCCAAGATGATACCGAAGCTCTAATTGAAAAACCAGGACACAGGCATAACTTTTTGCCAAGCAGTGGCTCAAGAAAAAGAACAAAGTCAAGAGGATTGTGCTGAATGCTTTATTTGCTCTCTGCATTTAGGCCTTGACAAAATGAGAGTGGGTGAAATGGATTATATAAAGTACAAACTTTTAAAGCTGAGACAGATGTTAGAAAATACAGAAAGAGCTGTTCAAAGTTAGAGTACTGCAGAATAAAGAAGATGAGAGACGTACCTAACAGGGTGCCCCTACCATGAAGCAAACTGAAACATTTGCTTAGGGCATGCCCCTGCAAAAAACTTAAAAGGCGGCAGTTGAAGAAAATCCTCCTTCCTGCAATACTGCATTCAGCACCAGTCCACCACTCAGTCAGCCCTCCAGTTCACCAATCAGTGTTAAGCTGGGTACACACAGTAACGATAAAGCCCCGTTACCGTCGGATAAAACGTTATCGGGCGTTTATCGTTATGTGTGTGCGCTCTTTTCCCGAACGCGCGCGGCGCCCGAACGATCGGGTCGGCCGTACGCTCGTTCGGGAAAGGCCGAAAATATTTCCATCGGCCGCCGCTAGACTCCCTATAGAGGAGTCTAGCGCGGCCGATGGAAACACAGAGTCCCGAAGTTCTCCTTATGAAGTTCATAGGGAGAACGCTCGGGACTGTGTGTATGCAGATCTTTGAAAGATGGCAGACAGGATCTTGCAGACCCTGTCTGTCATCTTTAGAAAAATCTGTGCTGTGTGTACTAGCTAAGTCAGCATACCAACCCACCTCCAAAGCCATGCCTATGTCCCTGATAAAGCCACGTCCGCTTCACATGCTGCCCCCGTCTGCCGATAGGCGCATTTAAAGTTATTTCAGGTGTCAAATACCCTATGGGGTGGGATCTAATGTATGGGCACTAAAATTCATAATATAATGTAAGAAAATATTTGTATTTCTGTTTTATATGTGTGCAATGTACTGGCAACAACATCATTGGAATAAAATTGTTTTTGAATAATTAAATACCTTGTATTTGTTAATAACCAGAATAACTATACATTTAACGTATTAGTACCTTACACTTGGAACATGCGTTTTAACATATTTAACCTCCATATAAATAGATTTCTTAACAATTTATCTGGTAGTGGCAAAGTGCTGCAATTCCGATCGTGTTTTGATATCAGGAAAAGGTAGGCTCTGCGGGGGGGAAAATAAAAGAGGTTTTAGCCAAACTTAGTTTTTAAACAACAGGTGCAAATAAAATAAAGCTTGTTTTATGGTGTACTTATCCTTTTAAACTTTGATGGTGACACATGGTTTAAAAATCTGTCTTCTTCCATAATAGGGCTTGATATTAGCAATAAAACATAAAAAGGAAAGGAAGACAAAATCTTTATGCAGAAACAGTTTTCTTAAAAAGAAAGAACATTGCCTACTTAGCAAACAATTTGCAAGAAGGGTGTGAAGTGGCTGTCTTCCATAAATTTGGCTTTCAGGGCAGATCACTGGGAACAGGACCGATGAGAAGGTTATATAGGGAAAATTCATGTGTATGCCCAAAGTGACAACCCAAATGCCACCTTCTTAAGTCAGGAACTTAAGATTCTCTTGCAGGACACTGGCAGATTAATAGTGGCAGGTGTCTTGCATGTCCCAAGCAGTGGAGGACACCGTCCTCTATATCTACCCCAACTAAGCCCTTATACATTTCACCCAATCACTTATCTATGAGATTCATGGAGATTGTACCCCAAGAGATAGGCAATTTACCATTACTCCCTTGAACACTAGTCTTACTCTATAACAACTACACTTATCTCCCCATCTTTCACTCCCACATATAAGAGCTGAAATCTTGGTTTATCTTTGAATGTGATGCCCACTTTAACCCAAATAACTTTAATATACTACAACACACTTCAAAATACACTTGGCAACTAACAAGTCACTAGTAGCAGATCAAAAGGTTCTCTCGGAAATTAAACAGGCTCTAGAACAATTTTTTTATCAATATTCAATATTTTGTTATCATAAGCAGGTCTCCAGTGCTTTTTCATAATAGCTGTTCTGTTTGAGCATGTCTGAGCATGGGCTGTCTGAGCATGGGTACAGAATCTCATTTAATGGAGTCCCCAAAGGACAATTTCTACAAACCAAAAGAAAATGTACAGAAATGGAAAAGTTCCATAAGCAAGCAGGAGAGCTGCAACTAGATTTAAGAACAAAGGTTATACCGAAAAGGTTATAAATAAGGGCCTATATAAAGCTTCCAGGACAAGTAGAAAATCCCTACTTAATGGTAGAGATATGTGTGCCCAATGAGGGTATGAGCCCTCTGATGTTGAATTGATAGAATTAGATTTATTTCCATGTACAATCAGGACTGGAATCTTATAAAGAAAGCCCTTAAACATTTGGTTCCTTTTACAGATTACAGTGAATTAAAGGAGGTGGGGGGAAATACCCAGCCATGATGGCAAGGAGGGCTCCAAATTGGAGACAAGCTATCTCATAGTCCTTTTGTTAGATATAATAGATAGATAGATAGATAGATAGATAGATAGATAGATAGATCGATGATAGATGATAGTGATATAGAATAGAGATAGATAGATAGATAGATAGATGATGATAGTTAGATATGATGATGTAGATAGATGATAGATAGATAGATGATAGAAGATGTGAGAGAGAGAGGATAGATAGATAGATAGATAGATGATTGATGATAAATGATAGATAGATAGAATAGAGGTAAGATGATAGATGATAAATAGATGATAGATGATAGATAGAGAGAGATGTGATAGATAGTGATGTAGAAGTAGATAGATAGATAGATAGATGCTAGATCTGATAGATAGATAGATGTGATAGATAGATAGACGGATAGATTAGATAGTAGATAGATAGATAGAAAATGATTGATAGATAGATGATCGATAGATAGATAGATGAGAAGTAGATGACTGTTAGATGATAGAGAGAGATAGATGTAGATAGATAGATGATAGTAGATAGATGGAGATGCATAATAGACGATAGAAAGATGGATAGATGATACTAGACTGATAGTATAGAAGGATAATAGATAGATAGGTTTGGTGGACCCCTAATGTCTAGTTTTCTGGAAGGCCCCAATGCACAGTCGATACTGGTTTGGCAAGCTTTTCACCAGTGTCTTTTTATCACTGCCAATTTGCCAACAATTTAATGATGTCTATGTCCAAGCATTTTCCTAGTGCCTGGTTGCCAAGGATTTTACCGGTGTCTATATGCCAACCATTTACAAGTGCCAGTTTGGCAAGCATTTTACCAGAGTCTGTGTGCAAAGCAGGTGGTTACCAGTGTTGGTGTGCCAGTATTTTACCAGGTCCATGTACTAATCATTTTTACCATTTCTCGCTGTTAAACACATTTGGATTTAGCTGATTCAAGAGGGAAGAGTAGATGCCAGTGCTGATTGTTTTGGTGGTGGGGGTTGGGGGCCTAGGTCCAAATTCTGCATCAGGGCAGAATCAGGACATTAGACTCTTGTAGCACAAGCCTTAATTGGGCCTTTCACATATGGTCTATAACTAGGTGGTGCACTCTATCCCTACAAGGGTAATGTTCTGGCAAGAACATGGAACCCTTTGTAGTTACAGAAACCACTTTTTACATATGTGTAAATGCAAATTAGTGGATAGAATCTTAAGTGGACCAATTCCGATCGTACTGTTTCTTTCTTACTTTATTGGGCCAGCTAGAGGCATTATTTACGAGACCTGTTAGCCCTCACACATCTCAAGGAAAATATTTTGTTGCCTTTTAAATTTCCTCTGCTGAAGAAATGTTTTAAAGCAAAGTTATTAGTTCCTGGTTCTTATCCCCTGCCTGGTAAATTGTAAGGTTGCCATTGCACTGGTACAAACCTACAAGTACAGTACTGTATTTTTCAATGCTTTTCCGATATACCTATGTGTACTCTAATGGGGTCAATAGTTATATAAGGGCACTAATTCTGGGACTTTGAGGTGAGACTTACTATGTGAGGGAAACCAGATTCATCAAAAAGGCACCTTAATTCCGGACTAAATAGAATATATTCATTGAGTTGTTTCAAAGAACTAGAGAAAGGGAAAGTTTAAGTATAAACTTTGAATTTGGCTTGAAAGGCCCGTATTTTGGAAGGGAATGTGTAGTTGTTTGTGCTGCAGATTAAAACTCATAATGGCAATGGAGGACATTGTTGTTTTTTACTTACTTTACCCTTTTCTACCCTTTAATATGGTTGCCACATGAATGAATGGGTACCTCAGTTTATGTGGTACCTGTGTCAGGGTTGGGGGTTAAAAAAATGTTTTTTTATGATTGGTCAAAATTCGTTTATTTGGCTTTACTTACCCATTAAGTATGGCTGCCACAGTAATTGGGGGTAGGTCAGTTGTGTGTGTGGCCTATCAGGTTTGGGTGTTAAAAACGAAACTTTTTTGATTTCGGTGTCAAAATTATTTTTTTACTTTGTTTTATCTTAGTATGGCGCCACACATAGGATAAGTGATCACTAGGTGTGTGTACTGTGCGGGTTGGGGGTTAAAGAAAAGAAAACAAACTTTGCTGATGATTAGTCAAAATTTTTTTTGACTATAGTACCCTTTAAATATGGCTGCCATGAAAATGGAAGGGTAGGTCTAGTAGCGGTGTGCACCTGGATCAGGTTGGAAGTAAAAACTAACTTTTTATTATTGATCAAAATTTATTTTTTTGCCTTTAGTTACCCCTAAGTATGGCTTGCCACAGTAATGGATACGTAGATCAGTAGGTGTGTTTACCTGTGTTGGGGGGTTAAAAAAAAAACAACCGTTTTTGATGATTAGTGAAAATTTGTTATTTGAAATTTGTTATCTGATGATTGGTCAAAATTTGTATTGACTTTTGTTACATTTTGTTACATTTGGCTGCCACGGAAATGGGAGGGTAGTTCAGTCTTTTTTCATGTCTTTTTTTGTGTTTACAACCAGAAACTTTTTATTGAGGATAAATCAAAAAACTAGCTTTTTTTGACTTTAGTTACCCTTTAAGTAAGGCTACCACAGGAATGGAAGGGTAGGTTAGTAGGTGTGTGTACCCATGTGGGGTTGAGGTATGTGTTTTTGCATGTATGACCATATAACTAACTTTTATGGATGATTGATCAAAATTAGTTATTTGACTATAGTTACCCTTTAAGTATGGCTTTCATGAGAATGGAAAGGTAGGTCAGTATGGGGTGTTTACTATGTCTGTGTGGGGGGGGTTAGGGGTAGTAAGTTTTGTTGTTTATAACCATAAACAAATGTTTGAAAAGATTCACATTTGAGGATTGTTACCATTAAGTCTATGGGAAAAATGTCCCGTAATTTGCCGATTACCGCCGTAACGCTTCCGCTGATACTTAGATAGGTAATAGCACACTCTCCTATATGCCCTATATTTCATGTCTCTAGCTCATACACTGTGGGAGCAGATACAGTCCAAAAAAGTTGGAAGAATAAAACGAAGAAAAAAAAGAAGAAATAGATAAGAAACAGTCATTTGGCTCTTCAAGCCAAAAAAACAACTTATACCTAGATCGTTGTATTCAATTGAAATATTTCAGATTTCAGCAAGCATCTCTCTAAGTAAATAGAGTGGCGGGGTTCGACACCAACTGTCTGCAATGTACAATGCCGTTTAACACCCTTACTCGGGATTCCTATAACACCTCTTAGCCACTATCCAATCACCACCCTTAACACCTGGCTTTGTAATGCTAATATGGGATTTTACAGGTACATAATTGCCACAGATTCTTTACAAGTCATCTGAATTGAGAAAGTCCGACGGATGACTGCGAAACGTCTTCAGAACTACCCATTCAAGTCCAGTGATCTACTGAATACAACAGATACATACACGACCTGGTTATGAATGAGAACCTTCACAAGGCATATACTACCTATATGCTTTATCTTAACCCAGCTCAATACTTAATGACATGTTCCAAACTAATGCACAAATATGAAATGGGTGGAATTGATGTTACTTTGGTTTAGCCATTTGGTGTTTGCCGAATGGTTGTTATCGTTGCTCCACAAGATGCTGCTGAATACTAATATTGCTCTCGCAAGCTTCTAGATGTCTCTTTATCATAACATACTTTAACTGATTGTATTTTCTTCCTACCTCTAGGGTTATAGTGATTTTTTTGCTATATTGCCATGACTCTGAATGGCACTCTCACACCCTGCAAGTTCCTTACCATTCCTTTTACCTCTATGCTGCGGGTTAATGAGCATTTCATTATGATATTAAATACCAATCTCAAGAAATGTAAGAGATGTTAAATTTAAAGTGTATTAAAAGTAGCATTGGTTGTATAGAGTAACACAGTAATTTTGAATTATAAGAGGACATTGCCTTTAATTAGGGCCAAAGAAAAACCGGTGGCATATCTCTTAAGAGGAACGGAGATAAAGGGGTCTCACCAGGTAGGCATCGCAAGACCCTGAAAAGCCATGCACAATGCTGCTCCTTTGGTGATGAACGCGCCTAGGTAGTTGAAGAAGTGGTGAGGCGCTATGTCTGGCTAAGGTTTAAGGAGTTTGGGGAGCCAGGAGTTATTATGACGGCACAGCCTGTGGAGTATCGTGTGGGGAGCACTGGAATTAGGGAATCCGGGTGAAGAGTGTGGTCCGTCCACGACCTAGGTAATAGGCAGGTCCAGGCTTCTCACGTAAGTCCCGACTTGTATTGTTTGTGCTACATGCAGGCACGAGGAGGAGCTGTTTTCGGGAATAAGAACGGTTGGACTTTAGGAGGCATTGATTTTCGCCTCAAAGTCAATATTGAGCCATGTTTTTTGACAGTGAGGTGAGTCGGGATACACTAAAGTAATGTTACTCGCTAGTAGCCTTAATTGGTGCTGGATATAGTTTAGGAGTTTTGGGGATGCCCATATCACCTTTATTCATTCATACTAGTATTTTAGTGTGTATGGTGGGTTGGCTCATTTTTTGCACTTTATGTCTATTGCTATAGGTAATTTTTAGTGGGATTTAAATGTGGGGGGTTTTGTATATTGGGATGTGAATAAACATTGTTTATATTTTTTGACCATTTAGTAGAAGTGCCTTTTTGTATGAGGGTCTTTTATAGATGAGCTCTCTTGTAGCTCTCCTGTGGCTTGAGATAAAATAGGTTGGACATGTCGGTTTCTCGATGTAGTTAGCTGCTGAAGGGAACATGGATACCCAGTCTAAGGAGGATAAAGAAAGAGATGGTGACATTTGTGAAATGAGCTAAAATTAATAAGTAAAACAGAACAAAAAAAAAGGATTAGGAGATTGGTGGAAGAGCAGAAGAAAAATGATTAAAGGGCAAGTCCAGACCTAAAATGAAACTTACATACAGGTAAATCACCCCCCAAACCCCAAAAACAAGCTTGATTTGTGCGGTCCTTTTGTGAATATTAGGGAGCAGATTTGCATTAGCATGTGAATATCAAGCTAACGTTTTGAAATATTAGCCCAACATAATGAGGTTGAATGATATGATATTGAGGATAACAGAGCCAGAGGACATTCGCTACTGTTTTTTTTACTTGCCTTATAGTGTTTAACTGAGTGTTTGGTCAACAGCACATCAGAGGAGGGGGCACATATAATGACATGCTATTGTCATGTATGTCACATGACATCATCACAGAACATAACATACATTAGATAAGTGACTTTAATTCCATTTAGTTCACAAATGGGGTAGATACAAATGTTTGTAGAATCCAAAGCTACTTATTATAGTGATAAAAATCGTGATCAATTTTATTTATTTTTTTAGCCTTTTTACACAAGCTCAATGTGCCTTTCACAAGTATCAAAGAGGCAGGGCAGACTACGAAGTGTAACTATTAACTTAATATCCAGAGAAGCTAGGAGACCGCATCCTAGGCTTGTTTGAAAGGTATAGAAGCACTCTTTTTAATATGCACTTGTAAGGAGATCACAGTTATCCTTTGGGGGTAACATGTGTTAAGGGAATAATGGAGATCATAGGAATTATATAGATATGCATATAAAGATAGATTAAATAAGTATCTAACATAAGTACTTTAAAAACTATACACTGCACTGATTCTTGATAGTTACTTGTTTTTATATATTTAGTGTACATGTGGAAAATCTAATATCGCTTCCCCAGAAAAATGTATTTTTCCATCTTATACATTTCCTTTCAATATTAAAATCTTTACTAGGGGAGGGGAACTTGGCATCCCTACACACTAAATACCAAAAGCAAATAAGTAATTGCTTTCCAGAGACCATAAATAAGCAGTCAGCCTTGTACACAGTCCAGGATCTCTTCTTTAAGTAATTTTTCTCGTAAATTTTACCCTAATTCCTTATAATTCAACCAACGCAGAAAAACAATAGGATCAAAAGAGATAAAATTTATGTTGCTCAAGGTCACATAGAGTGTCTTAAGTGTATGCATACTGAAAAAATGATTTTGCGTCATCTTAATCTATAAATAAATACATGTAGTAGAACTACTCTGAGGTGTGTGTGTTGCTGCACGTCTTCAATACAATACTTGTTTTGCTCAGGCCCTGACCACTGACCTAAATATTTTCCCACATAACATCTGTCAATACTGCATTACAGTATACAGCACACAAAACTGTCAAACCATTCCAGCTACAGCATAACTGTCAAAAGAAGTAGAAGGAAAGAAAAAGAACACAAATACCGACAGTGAAGGGAGAAAAGCAAGACAAGGGAAGAACATGGTTATCCCATATGTAGCAGGGGTCTCCAGAAATTAAGAAAAATTTTCAAAAAACATCGTATCCCTGTCTGCTTTAAACCGAAACAACACATGAGGCAGCAATTGGTACATCCGAAAGACCCAATACCAAAACACAAGAAAAGCGACATCATATATGCAGTGCAGTGAAGAATGCTCTGATTTGTATGTGGGGGAGACCAAACAGCAACTGCATCAACGTATGGCCCAGCACCGAAGAGCCAGGACTCAGCCGTTTGTACCTGCATCTTAAGGATAAAGGACATACCTTTGAAGATTGTAATGTTAACATATTGGCGAAGGAACGTGACTGGTTCAAGAGAGGTGTTAAGGAGGCCATTTATGTGAAAATAAAGAAACCAAGCCTAAATAGAGGTGGGGGGGGTTCGACAACAACTGTCTGCAGTACATGCTGTTTTACACCTTACTCTGGGCGTTCCTATAACACCTCTTAGCCACTATCCAATCACACCCTTAACACCTGGCTGTGATATGCTAATTGGGATTTTCCAGGGTACATAATTGCCACAGATTCTTGTACAAGTCATTCTGAATTGAGAAAGCCAGTCGGATGACTAGCGAAACGTCTTCAAGAACTACATTTCAAGTCCAGTTGATCTATTTGAATACAACAGATATACCATGACCTGGATGAATGAGAACCTTCACAAGCAGACTTCCTCCATGTTTTAGCTACAGCGGTTGCCTGGGGATGTTGTGTCTGTGGGAGGGAGAAAAAAACTTGGGCCCCCTGGTCAGCTTCCCTGATAGTTATACCACTGTGTCACATCCATGGGTTCTCTCAGATATACTTATATTACATTTTGTTTAAAGATTAGAAAATATTCAGTATGATAAATTATACTGTGGATCAGAAACAGGGTAAAATATCTAGTTATTCAGTTTGATCTGAATGTGAATGGTCACTATACATCTAGGAGATATTCCTCCATAACCATACTTTCCTGTTTGTAAATAGTTGCCATTCACTTGTACACATGGACGATTCTGCACACAACGCCTGCGTGTGTAGTTGTTTGAATGAGTGGTACTGATCAATAATTGCATCCTGACTGAAAGGCTGCACTGTGCAATTATTTGCCAAAAAATTTTCTGCCTCTTTTTTTAATTTTTTTGCTTCCAGTCTGTTTCTAGCTAAAGAGGAATTTCCTAAATTTGCATTTTTTAGAAACACACAGCCTATAAGGTCACAGGTTCAAATCCCCAGACATACTTGTGATTTTTTTTTTTTTTGTTGCTTGAAATACTGTAAATTACTTTTGTTTTTTGTATTAAAAGCATAGGAATGTGTGGGGAAGAAAAATTGTTATAATAAGCAATTTGACACTGTTAAATCTCTGTTCTGTGTCTGAGAGGCTGAATCTACTATAACATGTTCTGTGACAACACACGGGTCTCTGTGCTGTAATATGATTGGTTGTCAGATTCTAGGTGGAAGGTGGCAGTTCAGGCTGTAGCTTCCTTGTTTTGATCTGTTGTGCAGTGCACAGCGTACACCCAGGTAAGGTTTATTATGGGAGCTGACACATATTACCCACAGGTTAATTTCATAAATCACCCAGCAGTCACAGCAAAGGGAGAGGTGAGACACAGCTTGTATCTTTGTGAAGGTGCTCTATTTGGGCAATTCTGCAAAAATGGTATAAGTTTAAACCAAATCTGTCCAATATTCAAGAAAATACCATTAGTAGATTCAGTATACTGTCTGATAATATTGCTATGTTTATTAGCATTAAAGGGGAACGATGGTCTCCAAACAAGTTGAGTCTAAATGAAAGGCCAGTTTCCTACCTTTACAACGAGCCATCAGCCACCTCTCTACGTGCTCCACAGCCCAAGATATAAAAAAATGACTGACCAGAAAGTTAATGGGTGGGAGGCTGACATGTGACATTCCTAAGGCTTCTCCTGCACAGTGCCGCAGGCGAGCACAGCCTTAGACTCCCTCACTGTGTGAGAGAGACAGGAAGTCCCTCCTCCTCTCTATTGTGTGAAGGACCTGCAGCTGCAGAGAAGGTAAGGGAATCTACAGACCTTCACTGTCACTATGTGAAAACAGCCTTTTCAGGCAGAGTTCTCACTCAGCCTGAAAAGGCTGTTTCCACAGCATATGTGAGTGGGTGGGGCCTAGGCACCCACGAGTGGGCAGGGCCATGACACATACGAGTGGGCAGGGCCATGGCACCTGTGAATGGGCGGGGCCACATGGGGGAATGGGCATTGGGGGGCCTGCAACTAGAGGGAAATTGGGGTCCATGAGTGGGAGGGACCAGGGGGGCTGCAAAGGGGAGGAGACACAGGGCAGTTTGACTGACAGGTTTTAGAGCAGGAAGCAGGAAGTGCAGGGGACCTGGTAATGCTGCTGCCATATCGCACACAAAAATGTAAATATCTTCAAAACTATGTAAAATAAACAATGAAAATAAATTGCAAAAATTCTCAGGAGAGCAATTCCTATCAATTTACCTCAATTTACCTAAAGTAATTTTTGGACCACAGTTCCCCTTTAACTTGAAAATGTGGTCCTGTTTTCCCCATATACTTGTAGTGACCCTTCACTAGATCAACAATCTCTATAATGTTTTTATGTGAAGATCAAAACAACATCACATGTGGCAGAAAGAACCAAAGAAAATGTTTTCCTAGGACCATTTAGAGTTTCTCACCATCTTTTAACCCTCAAAATAGTTCCTTAAATGTTTTAGGATTGATCAATTCTACTTCTACATGAATTCCATTGCTGTTATTTGGAAAAATTAGGAAATTACTGAGTTGTTTGTAAAATAATAATTTGTAAAATAATAATATATTATTACATGGCTCAGTTAAAAATTCACTTTGTCGCTCGAGCTTATCCCTTTTTTCTGCGACGCAGCCACACTGGATATGCGTGAAAGTCGTCAAATTAGGGTGCATGCGTTTGGCATAATATACATGTCAGCAAGAAATTATTATGACTTCCTTATCTGCCTTAAAGACAGGAACATATGTACAGTATAAGCCAAAGCATCAGAATCTCACCTCCATTGGAAGTGCCTCAGGGTGTGGGCCATGGGAACATACTTTCCATACAGTACAGCAGCATAGGTGGTGGCAATAGACACAGTTCAATCTTGCTTACAGACAAACTAAACAGAAAATGTCTCTATTGACTTATTCTTATTCAGAATATATATACCATACACCATATTGAAGTATGGACATATATTTATGTAAATAAAAAACTTTTATCTTACATTTTACATTTAAAATGGTATGCATATTTGGTAAATGGCATAATAATCATAAAATAATTCATCGAGGACATGAATTATTTTGCACAGTGCTGCATGGTGTAGGCCTATTACATCTGCCTTAAAGGTCATTATGAGCAGTATGATCTGTCCTTTTACTGGGCTATTCACAGTTTATGGGACTTCATTATAGCTAGTAGTCGTCATCAACATCAGGAAAAGCTTTATGTTTACAATCTGGCATTGCAATAGAACTTAATGCAAATACAATCTATTGTTTTTTTTTAAAACTTGTTTATTGTTTCACAGATGTAGGTTCCATTTATACAGACATAAATAAAATACTCATACATAATGCATTTTTGATTGCAATTATTGTAACTTGGAAAAGCAATTTACTTACATTCAGAGTATATGTACTTGACTTGTCATTAACCCACATTTAACGTAGAGGTGAATCTACTCAATGAGTCGGGTTATAGGTAATACGGGAGGGGTAACTTGGGTGTAGTCGTTAAGAGCGGAGTACCTTAATACTTGCAGTTTGGAGGATGGAAGCATAGCAGTGGGGTTAGTTGTAAAGAAAGGAGTAGGTAGAGATTTGGTGACATCGCGAGGTTCTCCTCTATCAGATTCTCACTGTTATTGGTTTTCTGTCATGGTCATATATAGGGGGGGTATAGCGGCTCATAGATGTTCGTACCATAACGACCAAATATTGTCAAATTTGCCTGGGCAGCCGCGGCTCTGGTATATCATTTTGATCTTTGGTAGTGTGTTGTTAATCAGTGTCTTCCATACATTGAACTTGGGAGATATGGGGGCCATCCATTGTAGGACTATGGTTCTTCTGGCATAGAATAATGTTTCTCTTATTAAGGTTAGATGTGCTTGGTTCCATATATCAACCTCCGGAATACCAAATAGACAAAGTTTGGGGTCTGAGGGGATCGGGAAAGGGAGTATACCGGAGAGGTAATGTAGGATCTTTCCCCAAAATTTCTGTACCCTGGGGCATGCCCAGATCATATGCCAGAAGTCTGCATTATTTTGTTTACATTTAGGGCATTCAGAGTTAAATCTTGGGCTCATACAAGCTATATAGGCTTGATGGAGGATATAGAACTGCATAAGGCAGTCCGGGGCTGATGGGGTGCTTTAATATAGGTTTCAGCGAGATCTTCCCAGTCGTCAGCGGTGAGTTGGGGGATATATTGCGACCATTTGCCCAGGATAGCTGATTTGTCTTCTGTCAGTTGTGACTTTAACATATACGTGTAAAGGTTAAATATTACATGTCTTGTCTCGTTTTGTTTGAGTATATTAATTATGGGGTTGTGAGAAACTGGGATATTAGTGCCCTGAAATTCAGTTTTAAGGCAGTATCTTAATTGTAGATATTGGAATAAAAAGTTATCCTGTACTTTGTATTTCTGTTTGAACTCCTGAAAGGTACTTAGCTGATTGTTGTTTATTATGTGGGAGAATTTGGTGATCCCCAGTTGTTCTAGTAAGTGGCGAGTGGTTAGTGATTGGATGCGTGGGAAGTTGTGGTTGTGCCACAGTGGGGTTTCTTCAGGTATGTCATTGTATTTGATTATTCGTTGTGCTCTGTTCCAGACTTGTTGTTGTATATTGTTGTTTGTGTAATTCAGTTCCCCCTGCTGGTAGATTGTAGGAGGGACTATTTAGGAAGACTTGGGGGTGTGTAGGGAGATATGCCAGGAGCATTCCCTCCGTATCATATAATTGATGGGTGGGTGGGTCGGTTGTATCTCGGAGTTCAGGGGTAATCCAAAGATTGAAATACTTTAGTTGTCCAGCGAGATAGTATAGTTGAAAATTTGGAAGGGCGAGGCCAGCCTGTGTTTTTGGTCTTGTGAGTGTTTTAAATTTGACTCTGGCTCTTTTTCGATTCCATATGAATGGGATCAGTAAGCTTTGGAGCTTTTTGAAGAATGAGTCTGGGATATAGCTCATGCTGTGCTGGAGTATATATAATAGTTTGGGTAGTATTATAATTTTGATTAGATTGATTCTGCCAATGAGATTTAGTGGGAGATTTTGCCAGCTTTTAATTTTGTTAGTGATATTTAATAGAAGGGGGCTATATTTAGATTGTGAAATTGGATCGGTGATTGGGTTATATGGATTCCCAGGTATTTGAAGTTATTGACCTTGGGAAGTAGGTTGCGAGCAAATGGGTGAATGTATATTTGTTTATCGATTGGGAGCAGGGACGACTTGGACCAGTTGATGCTTAGGCCTGAGATTGGCCCGTATTGAGTGAGTAGTTCATATGCGGTTCGAAGGGATTTGTCTGGGTTTCCTAGATATAGAAGTAGATTGTCTGCATATAGACTTACTAATGCGGTATGTTGGCCAAGTGATAGGCCGGAGATGTCTGGGTGGGATCCGAGTTGAATTGTCAAGGGTTCGATTGCCAGGGCAAATAGGTATGGGGATAGTGGACAGCCCTGTCTAGTTCCTCTAGCCAGTGGGAAGGGGTTAGAGACCATTCCGTTTACTCTAATAGAGGCTGTTGGGCGGTTATATAGAATTTGTACCCACTTTTGGTATATTGGGCCTATTCCAAAGTGTCTCATGCATTCCCACAAAAAAGGCCACTCGATTGAATCAAACGCTTTGGCTGCGTCTAGGGAGACTATTATACGAGACCCAGAGTTGTCGTGGTCTACTAAGGTGTTAATTAATGTTTTTCTAATATTAATTGAGGTGGATTTCCCGGGTATGAATCCCGTCTGATCTGGGTGAATAATTGATGTTATAATGCGTTGTAGCCGGTTGGCGAGAACTTTCGCTAGTAATTTATAGTCTGTGTTTAACAGAGAGATAGGACGGTATGGGTTTTTATCTGGTTTAGGGATTAACGTGATGTGTGCGTTGTACATAGAGTTGGGGAGTGAGCCCTTGTGGAAGGCTTCATTTAAGTGTGAGCTCGTCATGTTTTTTATATACATCCACCGGGATTCCATCCGGGCCTGGGGTTTTGCCACTTGTCAGTTGCCCCAATGCGTCTCTGAGTTCGGACAGGGATACTTCTGCTTCCAGGGTTAGTCTGTCTGCATGGCAGAGTTTAGGGAATATAGTCCTGTTTAGTATGTGGGTCATAGTGAGTGTAGTATTATTCAGTTGGGATTTATAGAGCTTAGTGTAGTAGTTTGTGAAACAATTTAAAATGTCCAAGGTCCTAGTACAGAGGCCTTTATCTGGGTCCTGGATACTTATGATTGTGTTACTGTCCATTGGGCCATGAGCCAATCCTGCCAGTAGTTTTGCAGCTTGGTGGCCATATTCGAAGTACTTTTGTTTTGCAAAGAATTCCTTTCTAGGCATTTTTTCTGTTATCATAGAGTCATAGAGGGATTGGGCTATCCGCCACGCTGCCTTGGTGGTTGGGGTGGGGTTGTCTACATACTCTGCTTCTGCAGATTGTAGTGTGTTGGTCAATTTGGTTTCATTTTCTCTGGTTGTCTTCTTTATACAGGTAATGGTGCTTTGTAGACTACCTCTGAGGACAGCTTTGAATGCTTCCCATCTGATTTCTGCTGTTGTTTCTAGTTGATTGTATAGGAAGTATGTTTCTATTTGCGCAAGTATTGGGTCTGGTGTCGGAGTTAACGTGAGCCAGAATGGATGGAATCGCCATGTTCTATTGGTATTGTTTGGGGGTGTTGGGGTGCGGATTTGCAAGATTATCGGTGAGTGATCTGAGATGCCCCTGGGTAGGTGTGAGATCTTAATTATCTCGGAGGCTAGTTTCTTGTTGGTGAAGATATAGTCAATACGGGATAAAGTTTTGTGGGCAATGGAAAGGCAGGTGAATTCTAAAACATGGGGATGTGTGATTTTCCACGCATTGTGTATTGTGGTGGATATGGATTGCAGCTTATCTTTTGATGGGTTCATTAGTGCATTAAAATCTCCCATACATATGGTGTGTGCTTGTGGGTACTTTAGGAGAAGGGGGATAATTTTTTTTAATGGTTGCTGTTTAGCTGGGGGTGGGTCATATATCCCGATGATGTTGTATGGCACTGAGTCAATAGAGAGTGCAATGAACAGGTAGCATCCCTCTCCGTCAGAGTGGACTTCATGGATGGTATGTTTTATTCTCCTGTGTATTAGGAGAGATATTCCTCTGGAGTAGGAGGAGTATATGCTGTGAGCTGCCCAGCCAATCCATGGCCGTTGTATATAGTGAGTTGTTTCTGCGGTGAGGTGTGTTTCTTGTAGTCATATTAGGTCTGCTTGGTAAGATTGTATTTGCGTGAACACAGATAGCCGTTTGTGGGGGCTATTCAAGCCCCTAACATTCCACGACAGTAACTTAAGTGTTGAGTTCATCATTTAAAGGTTCATCTTGCATGTCACAGTGAGCAGAGCAGGGATAGGTAAGGAGGTAGAGGTGCCGAAGGGGAGACAGATAGTATATTAGATAGAATGCTTCCCAATATTTAGTATTATTCAGTAACTGCTGTGAAGGTATCCTTATAGATTTGCTTATTAATTGGTTTTGTAACTCAAAACAGGGTGCTGTTTATGCTTTTTTCATATTCAATAGATAGTTTGGTAACTTTTATAACAAACCAGTATAACTTTTTAAACAGCTCTAGTTCTTCTAGTGCTTAATCTGGGGATGCACCTAGGGTGCAGTTTCTGCGGAGAGGGTAGGGCAGTGGTGCCTTCCCGAGTCATCTGTAGATTTACATCTAGCACATACTTTACATATACATAAGGAGGTCTAATACAGTAAACATCCTACACAGACACAGGTCCTTGGTTTAAACATATTTTGGCCAAGGAGAAATACAGTACTCAACCTTGAATTCCTTGTATTTACAGTTCAGTGTTACCAAGATATATTGTATAATAACATTAAATGATCAGCGTGGTGCACATTTCCAATCTTTTATTGTAGTTGGAGGTGTTGGAATTTTAGTTTGGCCCTAGAGGTATGGGGTATATGGCCCAGGGCGGGGTGTTCTCACCTACTTAGTATATTGCACCCCGGGGGTGTCACCGCACAACGGGTGTTAGAGGGAGGGGGAGGGTGATCATTGCCATATAAGTGGTTGGGTTCTATGGAGTTTGCAAACACAGTTATATGTTGGGTTACACGGGTATTTGCACAGACACTTTCCCGGATCCGTTCTCTCCCCCTGCCCCTCCCGTCCAGATTCAACTCCTATTCATTCCCCACATATATTATTATATTTAGTTACATTTCTTGTAATGGATTTAGCCATAGAGATTTAGTTATTAAGACAGTTATTACGATTATACATGTTGGGGCGGGGTGGTTTGTATTGGGGGAGGTGTTCTCACCCACCCGGTATCGCGCACCACAGGGGGTGCCACCACAAAGCGGTTGTTGGGGGGAGGGGGGAGCGGCCAATGTCATATGAGTGACTGGGTCCTCTGGTGTTCACTACAGATTTACCACTCATAATACAGTTATGTGTTTGGGTTACACAGATATTTATACAGATACTTTCCGGATCCGCTTTCTCCTCCCACCCCTCTTGTCCAGATTCGACCCCTATTTCTTTCCCCACATATATTGTTATACTTAGGTACATTTCTTGTGATAGGATTAGCCGTGGGCCTTTAGTTATTAATGTAATTGTTACGATTATACATGGTGGGGTGGGGTGGTCTATATTGGGGGAGGCATTTTCACCCACCTGGTATAATGCACCCCGGGGGTGTCATCACACAATGGGCGGTAGGGGGAGGGTGGTTAGTACCTTATAAGTGACTGGGTCCCATGGAGTTCGGCACAGATTTACCCCACATAACGCAGTCATATGCCAAGGTTACACCGATATTTATACATATATTTCCCCAGATTCGTTCTCTCCACCCGCTTCTCTCATCTAGATTCAACCCCTATTCTTTCCCTACATATATTATTACACTTTCCGGGATCCATTCTCTCCTCCTGTCCTCCCCGCTCAGATTCATCCTCCATTCTCCTCCCCCTCCCCCCCCAACCCCCCCATACATATTATTACAGTTAGATACATTTCTTGCAATGAATTTAGCCATAGACATTTAGTTATTAAAACAGTTATTGCGCTTATACATGAGTGTAATCAAGCAGGTTTGTATTTCAATGGGGCTTGCAGGGTGGTATAGAGTCTCAGAGGTGTGGGGGGGGTTTCAGGACCACCCGGCTTTCCAGCAGTCTATCGCAACTGGGTAGGTGATTGTCGTGGCTGCGGGGTATCAGGTTATGGATCTCAATGGACAGGTCCCGGTCCCCTGCTTGAGTAGTGTGGGTATCACAGATCAGCAGTGTTGGGAGTGGTCGAGGTGTAACCAAAGTTGGGGACAGGAGGGGCAATATGGTTCAGACAGTGGGCAATTTCATTTAGATTCCTTGGTGACTGTCTGTATGAACCAGGTGTAATGAAGTAGGGCCCAGTTTGTGGGTCTGTGGAAATTGTACATGGGCATGGGGGGTGTGCCCGGGGTTCAAGTCATTGACCATGTGGGCCGAGGGAGGTGGTATGGGCTCTAGATGTAAGAGTAAATTGGAAAATAGCTTACCCAACACTGTCTTCAAGATAGTATACCTATCTGGAGTCAAGCCATTAGCAGGCCTCGGTTGGGGTTTCAAAGAATCTTACCCGACCATCCTGCTGGATTCTGAGTTTCGCTAGGTATACCATCGAATACTGGATCCCAGCTGTTATCAGCCTTTTTTTGACTTCTGTAAATGTTGTGCGCTTTTTTTGTAAATCCAGCGAAAAATCAGGAAACAACTTGATAGCAGTGTTCTCGAACTGTAAGTTTGCCTTTTCCCTTGCCATTCGGAGTAGATCGTCTCTATCTCTTGCATTCAGAAATCGGGCGATGAGGGGCCTGGGGGGTCCTCCTGGGATTGGTGGTTTTGCTGGGATTCTGTGTGCCCTCTCAATGGCCAATTGTGGTGACAGGCCTGTCACATCAAAGCAGGAGTGTATCCAACCTTCAGAAACTGCGCAGGCCGAGGTCCCTCCGCTCCTTCCGGGAAGCCAATAAAGCATATGTTTTGCCTCCTTGATCGATTTTCCAAGTCGTCTAACTTGTTTTTAGTGGATGTTAATTCCTGTTGAAGTGTTGTTATTGTTTGAGCTTGTGGGGTGACCATATCCTCAAGGTTTGATATACGATTTTCGGTCTCGCCGACTCTCTGTCTGATTTTTGCTAGGTCGTGGCGGAGGAGGGAGATATCCGTTTTGATATCTATTTTGACTTCGTCCAGCACTGTCATTAGTACTTTTTTAACATCTTGTATTGCCCCAAGGAGTTGCTTATGGGGCTCCAATAGAGGGCTTTCCTCAGTGGAATGGCTTTCAGCCATGGTAGTTGTGCTTCTGTGCAGTTCTGGGTCTATCTGTGAGGTCTGCATGGCCTGTTGGCGGGAAAGTGCGCCTGGTCCGTCTGGAGGTGTGGTGGTCCTGGCGTATTTTTGCAGTTTCTCCTTTGCCTGGGACCCTTGTCTGCCGCTTTTTGGTTTCGTCACTGGTTCGGGGTGTCGTATCTGTGCAGTGGGTTCGGTTTTGGTGCCGGTAGTGGGTGTTATTAGCCTCGATTGATTGCTTGACTCGGGAGCTCAGCCGGTGTGCGTCCTACTCCATTGGTCTCTAGACTCCGCCCCAAATACAATCTATTGTTAACAGAATGCCCAGTTTCTCTTCTCTATTGCAAATGGCAAAGCCACCCCAGAGTATTTTCCAGTTTTATATTGTTTTATTCATTTCTGTGGATAGTTAGTTGTGTGAAACAATAATGATTCTGTTAAAAGAAAAGAGGCTCCATTTGTTTTAAACACCAATGCTGCCAATAATTGCGTGTTGTGTTTTGTGCAGTAAATATATTGTACATCTGCAAGCCATGGAGGATGGCTTGATGACAACAGAATTCTAGCAAACAGAAACTTCAATTGGAATTTCTAAGACTGTCAAACACTGCAGCGGGATTCTCTTCTTTTAAATCAGAAAGGGAAGATGTAAAACATAAATGGTAAATAAAGTTATATTGAGTCCCAGGGGAGAAAAGCATTTTACAAATGTTATTGTTTGTTATATAAAGCATCAGTTAACGACACATTTTACCATTCTTTTTTCTCTGCTTTTCCCTTTAAAGTAGGTGTATTATTTGGGTACAGTGAGTATTCCTACCACCTGTTGTTTACTTGAACAGTAACTATTAAGAGAGATAGCTACACACACTTACTTTGACAGCTGTTCTCACTGTAGTCCCTGTGCTGATTGTCCTTTCAGCCATCGCTTCTATCTGTGCATGTACACCTAGGTAAAGAGTAGGAGAGACTGTCAGGGGGGATATGATTTAAGTGACTAATAGAAGGTTTCCTACTTTATGGGGAAATGCAGTACAAAAAGCACGTTTGTTACCTTTTAAAGGAAAACTAAAGTAACCAGGCTACATAACCAAAAGCACAACACTCTTTGTTGTGCTTTTGGTTGAATTATGTAGTCAACCTGTGGGTCAGCTCCCATAATCCATCTCTTTAAGTTGCTGAAAGCTCAAATGTGCACTTCTAAATATGCTGTCTAGTGCATGGTTTGTCAAAGGGCGTGTACCCTAGAAGCTAACAGACAATTATTAACAGCATAGGGCTATTGCCCCTCTCAGGTCACCCTTTATTCATTGTTAATTCAGGGATATATCTGGCCCAGCAGGAAACAAAATACAACTGAGGGTCGCACTCCAAAGCTTTAGCAAATTTTATTGTGAACCACACAACATCACATCACAACGTTTCGGGGGGATGCCCCCTTCTTCAGGTATATATATCTGGCCCATTTTGATACTATTGTTATTAATTTGGCTTAAAAAAGCCAAATTACTGTTCTTTCTATTTCTTCTTCTTCTTCTTTATCTTCCGTTTTATTCTTCTGCTTTTTTGGACCGTATCTTCTCCCTCAGTAGTTGAGCTAGAGACATAAAATTCTGTACAGACGTGCGGGGCATAAGCTAAGGAATCTGCGGAAGCGTTACGGCGTTATCTGTGAATTTCCGGACATTATTTCCCATAGACTATAATGGTAACAATCCTCAAATGTGGATATTTCAAAACAGTTTTTTTCATGGTCATAAATACAAATGGTGATACCCCCAACCCCCCACACAGACCCAGGTACGCCCACCAACTGACCTACCTTTCCACCAACTGACCTACCTTTCCATTCCCATGGAAGCCATATTTAAAGGGTAACTAAAGTCAAAAAAACTAATTTAGATTTATCCTCAATAAAAGATAGTTTTATGGTTATAAACACAAAAAAGACATACCCCCTCAACCAGACCCAGGTACACACACCTACTGATCTACTTATCCATTACGATGGCAGCCATATTTAAAGGGTAACTAAAGTTAAAAAAAAACGAATTTAGATTTATTCTCAATAAAAGATAGTTTTATGGTTGTAAACACAAAAAAGACATACCCCCTCAACCAGACCCAGGTACTCACACCTACTGATCTACTTATCCATTACAGTGGCAGCCATACTTAAAGGTTAACTAAAGTAAAAAAACTAATTTAGATTTATCCTCAATAAAAAATAGTTTTATGGTTGTAAACACAAAAAAGACATACCCCTTAACCAGACCCAGGTACACACACCTACTGATCTACTTATCCATTACAGTGGCAAATTTGTAATTAGAAAAAAGAGAGAAGGGGAAAACCTCCTTATAAAGTGCAAACAGTAATCATATCCCACACATAGTTGAGGTCAACTATGATTAAGCTCTTTTAAGGAGCGAAACGCGTCAGGGGGACTTGATTTTTTATTTGTGATATGTAATTAACTCAGTAACAATCTCAATACCATGGTGAATCAGTGAAGTGTAAATGATTTACCTCTTTTTCTGAGTTGATCAACCTCTATCGGGGTGTAGCATTAATCGGCACACCTGGCACTTTTAATACAGGTGTGTTTTCATATCATTCTTTTAGCCACATCGGACAGTTTGGTGTTTCCTTCTTTCTCTTTGTAGAAATATAGGGCATTTATAGACTAGTTTAAAATTGATTAGGAGGGCACTTGTGCCTAGGGATACATTTTCCTTTATCTAGGGGGTGGAGAGATATCTCCCATCCCCTGTTTTTTGTGCATTTCTCTTTCCCTCCATTTTACTAGTACTTACCCAACCTTTTTGTCTCACCACTGTCAAGATGGAGTTTTATATTTGACTATATGTAGGTTTTTAATGTATATTATTAAAAGTTAAGTTTTATATCTCTGTTTCCCAAGTTTTTGCCACTATGTGTGGGATATGATTACTGTTTGCGCTTTATAAGGAGGTTTTCCCCTTCTCTCTTTTTTCTAATTACAAATTTGTTATTCAAACTCCAGCATTCAGTTTCCCCCAGTGGAAGTAGCTGTGCGTTACTAATTGTATTTATGTTGGCCATTACAGTGGCAGCCATACTTAAAGGGTAACTAAAGTAAAAAAACTAATTTAGATTTATCCTCAATAAAAGATAGTTTTATGGTTATAAACACAAAAAAGACATACCCCCTCAACCAGACCCAGGTACACACACCTACTGATCTACTTATCCATTACTATGGAAGCCATACTTTAAAAGGTAACTAAAGTCAAAAAAGCAAATTTTGATCAATAATCAAAAAACTTTGTTTTTTTAACCCCCAACGTGATACAGACCTACCCCTCCATAACTGTTGCAGCCATACTTAAAGGGTAACTAAAGTCAAAAAAAACGAATTTTGACCAATAATCAAAAAAGTTTTTTTTTTTTAACTCTCAACCCGACACGGGTACACAAACCTACTGATCTACTTATCCATTACTATGGCAGCCATACGTAAAGGGTAACTAAAGTAAAAAAACCTCATCTTGACCAATCATCAAAAAAGTTAGTATTTTATCCCCCAACCTGATATGAGTACACACACCAACTGACCTCCCTTTAATGCATGTGACATATTTAAAGGGTAAGTAAAAAACAACAATGTCCTTATCATTGGCATTATTGAGTTTTAAAATTTGCAGCACAAACACACAAATTCCCTTCCAGAATGCGGTCTTTCAAGCCAAATCCAAAGTTTATACTTAAACTTTCCCTTTCTAGTTTACCCTTTACTTTGAAATATGTACTTTTTGTTGCAAATCCTGAACTTGCTTGCTGCCTGCCCTCACCACTGCCTGTATCAGCTTACTCTTTTGGATTTGGGACTGCTTCATCCTTGGTCCAGCCCTTTAACAATTACTAAAACATTCCATTATTAGCTCTCCATTTTTTTTGTCATCTTAAATCTAAATTATAACGATTTTATCTTGCTTTTCATGGGTAAATGAACACGTGCTGAAGCCAGGGCTCAAGTGGATTTTCCCTAGTGCCCTTGTAAGCCTGTTTGACCTTGGTTTTATTTTAAGTTTGTTACAATTCAGAAAAGCTGTTGCAAACATACTACTGCCTTTCAAAACAGTGAGGTTTAATATCTGCTTGCTTTATCTTAAGGCCACACAGCCTCCAAAGAAAGAATTTATAATAGTTTTAACTCTGAAGGAAAAAAATTAGCAATCCTGTAAAAAACAGTTTTTGGTTGTAGCAGATCTTCAAAATGCATCAACTTCTTCTTAAATCTAGATCTAACCAGTATTTGTTACTTGCAAAGTATAGCTAAAAAATATGTGATGTCATGGATCTGGACCAACCCACATTAGCTCAAATAACAGACCGTGGAAATTTCCATCCACTTGTGGTCTAATGCTTGACTGGGAAACTTGATTACTTTAAGAAAACATATTTCTTTGGTTTGAAATCTTTAAAGAAATATATGTTATCACACAAATATGAAAGTTTACTCAGTATTAGTTATTCAAATTAGAAAATCAGCATTGATAAACTAAAATTGACATTTAAAATAATTTGAGTAAAAAATGGACAAATCGTGCATTTCGGACACGATTTTTTGAGTGGTACAGTAGGGTCTCAAATTACATCATTCCCTAGGACCCAATAGAGCCTCAGTCTACCTTTTGTAGTAGAGTGCTGTGTGTTATGTTAATATAAAGATGATTTGTCAAGTGATCAAGTTTAGTTTGCAATAGCGCAAAATGTAGTGGCAAAAAGTACAAATGTATATTTCCCAGGATTTATATAAAGAAGAACAACACTGAAAGGGCATGTCCACACCCACTGCTGGCCTCAATGTGTAGATTAAAAAATACAGTGCTTGTCCAAAGTCCAGGAAACTCAAGAGTAGTAGCTGTCGTCCTGTGTAAAAGGTTTCTGCCTCCTCCTTGTCCTCTGAGAGGACAGTGGCATGTGCAGGGCCCCCCCCTCCCTCCATCCCTCTGTAGCCCTCTTTGCTGCCAAGCGCCCTACCTCTAAAGCCTCTTAAGATATGGTAGGGCACCATATCCCACCTCCAACCGCTAAATCCATTTGTTGCTGCAGATCTCTACTTACGATCCTTTGCTCCTCCAGCGTTTTGTATTGCGGCAACCGCATCTCTGATTGGCTGCCTCTCAGCCGGACCGGCCACTTACTTGCAGTTCCAGAAAGCAGAGGGCCGAGATCAGAGCCCCGGGGGAATCAAAAGTTGAAGGGGGTGTTGTGTGGAGGTGGAGTTAGGGGCATTCTGGGGGCAGAGCAGCAGCGTAAGGGGCAGTCCGGGGCAAAGACTTAAAGGGTATGTCCACCCTAAAATTGAATTTTTAATATAAGATCCCCCCTGGGCTCCCAGCCCCAACCGCTATATTTTTTTTTTTTAGAAAGCCCCCCAAACTCTACTTCCCTCCCCTCTTTCCTCCGCCGCGCTCCCGGCCCTCTGCTTGCAAGGAAATGCAAGCAGAGGGGCGGGACCGGCAGCCGCGTCTGTGATTGGCTGAGCGGCAGCCAATCACAGACGCGGCTGCCGGCAGCTCACTTCGCCGGAGGAAAGAGGAGAGGTAAGTAAGAGTTTGGGGAGCTTTCTAAAAATAAAAAATATGCGGTTGGGGCTGGGAGACATGGGGGAATACTGTACTGAAGGGGTTTTATGCTAGGGGGAGGGATAATAGAACGGGAGGGAGAGGGAGGGAGAGGGAGGGGAGGGAGGGGGGAGAAGGCGCCGTACGCATGGCAAAAATCTACCTGAGGCCAGGTAGCAGCAGTGTCCTATATGGACCCTAGCCTCCTGGTGGGCAGTTTTTGGGACTTTGGGGGGGGACTACAGGAGAACCATATGGAGCTGGGATGTGAGGTAAGGATTACACTACACTACATGATGGGGCCAGTAGTTGGGGGGATTATAGTTTTGGGGGTGGACATGCCCTTTAAGTTCCATAGTTTACTCCTGTGAAGTTTCTGGATCATTAGTTTTGCTGCTTTCCTGGCTCACTACCATTATAAACATCTGTGCATCAAATCCTGGATGCATGTTAAGTGTTGGAGCGTAGAGTGTGCAGAAACTTGCAGAAAATTCCCTTAAGTATAGTATAGTATAGTATAGTATTTGAGGTTGAATAAAGACATAAGTCCATCCAGTCCAACCCCTCTAGCAATATCCTCATTTCCTGCCTAACTGTTGATCCAGAGGAAGGCAAAAAAAACCCACCAAATTTATTAAGGGGCAAAAAATTCCTTCCTGACTGTGGCAATCAGAAATTTCCCTGGATCAACTCTACTTTATGAATCAATACCAGTAACGTGCAAGATTCCTTTTTTGCAGAAGGGATACTTATCTCTAACACAATTTGTGGAATATGAGTACTTTTCATTATTTAATTCCGTTTAATGAAAAATCTGTAAAATTACTGTAAGCACGGCAATCAAGTTTGTAATATTGTAATGTATTTATTGTATTCATTTTTGTATATAGCACTGAACATATTACACAGCACGTTATATATTTACATCTCGCCGGGCCCCAAAGAGCTTGAAATATGTACAATTTATCTCACACACACATTCTATGTCTTTATGATTGTAGGAGAAAGCAAAGTACCCTGGGGAAACTCACACAAGCAAAGAGAGAAAATTCTAACTTTGGTTTCAGCTTTAATTATGATTACTATGTTACTGATGTGATAACTGAATATTGAATACTTAAATAACATTTTGGATACTATATTAGCACATTCTAGCTAGTACTTTTTAAAAATGATTTAATAGCTGACTTTAAAGGGTATGTCCACCCAAAAAAATTTTTTTATATAAGATTCCCCCTGGGCTCCCAGCCCCAAACTGCTATGTTTTTTTCTTTAGAAAGCCCCCCAAACTCTACTTACCTCCCCTCTTTCCTCCGCCGCGCTCCCGGCCCTCTGCTTGCGAGAAAATGCAAGCAGAGGGGCGGGACCGGCAGCCGTGTCTGTGATTGGCTGAGCGGCAGCCATCACGGACGCGGATGCCGGCAGCTCACTTCGCCGGAGGAAAGAGGAGAGGTAAGTAAAGTTGGGGAGCTTTCTAAGATAAAAACATAGCGGTTGGGGTTGGGAGCCCAGGGGGATCTTATATATAATGTTTTTACGCTAGGAGGAGGGAATCGGAGAGGAAGGGAGAGGGAGGGGGAGAAGGGCGGCAGTACACATGCCAAACTTCTCCCGGAGGCCAGGTAGCAGGCAGAGTCCTATATGGACTCTGCTAGCCTCCTGGTGGGCAGTTTTTGGGACTTTGGGGGGGACTACAGGAGAACTTTATGGAGCTGGGATGTGAGGTAAGGATTAAACTACACTACATGGTGGGGCCAGTAGTTGGGGGGATTATAGTTTTGGGGGTGGACATGCCCTTTAAAGGTGCCATTAGCAATGCTCTGAGAGACGCTATCGGCATATAACATCGCCGGGATATTTGCACTAGGTTGCCAATAGTGGCTCTCGGTTCATCACCTTGCAGGTGCATTATAAAATAGTATGCAGTATAAAACAGTGATTGTACAGTTGTGTTCAAAATTATTCAACCCCCAATGCTGTAAAGGGTTTTAGGGAATTCAGTGTACGTTTGTAATTGTGTTCAGAATGAAATCTTACAAGGACTTTTTAAAGAACCAAATGCAACTAAAATGACATTAATTGTTTTTGTAATACAGTATTATTGGTTTTTTTTTGTGATTTCTTCATTGACACAATTATTCAACCCCTTAAAGACTAACACTCTTAAGAACAGAGGTTCATTCAAGTGTTTTCGATCAGGTATTGAAAACACTTGTGGATGTCATCGAGCAGCAATCAAGCACAATAAGCACCAATTAGGCAGATTTAAAATGACTGTGATACTTAGCTCCTCTAGACATTTACTGTGTGTTTACAAACATGGTGAAGTCAAGAGAATGGTCCAGGAAGACCAGAGAAGTGGTGATTTCTCTTCACAGGAAGGGCAATGGCTATAAGAAGATTGCAAAGATGTTAAACAATACCAAGAGACACCATAGGAAGCATCATTCACAAATTCAAGCAAAGGCACTGTTGAAAAGCTACCTGTTGTGGCAGAAAGAAATGCTGACTTTGACTGCTGTGCGCTACCTGAAGCGCAAAGTGGAGAAAAGTCCCCATGTGACTGCTTAGAAACTGAAAAAAGATTTGTCACATGCGGGTACTGAAGTTTCAGCTCAGACAATAAGGCGCACACTGCATAATGAAGGCCTCCATGCCAGAACTCCCAGGCTCACCGCCTTGCTGTCTCCAAAGAATAAGAAGAGTTGACTGAACTATGGCAAAAGTCAATGGACAAACCACAAAAGTGTTCTGTGGACTGATGGAACAAAATAGAACTGTTTGGGCCCATGGATCAACGCATGTTTGGGGAGGGAAGAACAAGGCCTATGAAGAAAAGAACACCTTGCCTACTGTGAAGCATGGCGGGGGGTCATCATGCTTTGGGGCTGTTTTGCTTCTGCAGGTACAGGGAAGCTTCAGCGTGTGCAAGGTTCCATGAATTCTCTTCAGTACCAGGAGATATTGAAAAAAATGTGATGCAGTCCTCCAAACCTGAGGCTTGGGAGACGTTGGACCTTTCAACAGGACAATGAGCCCCAAGTCCACTAGAGCATGGTTGCAGATTAAAGGCTGGAACATTTTGGAGTGGCCTTCGCAGTCACCAGACTTAAACCCGATTGAGAACCTCTGGTGGGGCTTAAAGAAAGCAGTTGCAGCGCGCAAGCCTAAGAATGTGACTGAACTGGAGCTTTTGCCCACGAAGAATGGGCTAAGATACCCGTAGATCGCTGCAAGACACTTGTGTCAAGCTAGGCTTCATGTTTAAAAGCTGTTATAACTGGAAAAGTACTAAGAATGAATGTCACTTGGGGTTGAATAAAACTGATAATGATGTGACACAGAAAAAGACATTTGTGGTTATTTCATTATAAATGTAATAATATATTTTTCTGACTTACAAGGTCTCTTTGATTTAATGTAAACAAGATGACTGAAATGATCAAAATCAATGTCAAACTGGCCAAAATACACAACTGTATATTTTTGTGCAATAGTGCCCACTGGTACAGAAGTAAGTACTTATACCAATGTTACAAAAAACTCCAAGGAATCAAATAGGAGAGGGAGGGTAACTCTACAGGGACGATCTTTGATGGATGTTTTGCAATCGAATTACATTAGCAGGAGGTGTCAACTAGGACACAGACTCTAAAAAAAAATGTTCTTTTCAACATAGGATAAGGAAAGGATAAATAACCCTACTTGATTCCTAGTGACGTCTCTCTATAGGTGCTTCACATTACAAAACCAGAGTCCTACATTACACTAAAGATGGCATAATATATCCTAATCTGGTCTGTAACTGGCTTTCTGGTTTGCATTTAGCTCATGGAATATCGTGGGGGGGCGGGAGGTGAGAGGGCCTGCACCAAATGTCCACGAGGTCACAGTTTTTAAACAGATGATTGCGCATATGTGGTAAACAGCAGACATGCCCCTGAGAATACTTTTTGTTTACTATCATTCAGTTTCTCCCCTATCATTCATTCTCTATCCTTTAACTCACTCTCAGGCTCTCTGTCACACATAAAATGACAGTTTCTCCTAGCATTAAAGAACATACATATTTTCATTATGCAAAAGCATAATAGAGGTCTGTGTAACAAAGAGCTTGCAATCTAGCTGGGTAGGTAACATACAGAAGGGGAGGGGGGATGTTAGAAAGTGCTCTAGTAAGATCCCTTAAATTTAAAGGGCATCTCCACCCCCCAGACTAAAATTTTAACTTAAGCTAATCACCCCCAAAAACCTAGAACTTGCTAGGTTAAAAATGCTGCCAGACTCTCCTAAGTAGAGATACAAGCTCTTGCATCCTTTCTGCTTTCACTGAGGGACACTACTGGGAAGTTCCACCAAGAGCTTAGGCCACGCCCCTTTCTCCGCCCCAATTAGGCCACACCCACTATGTACTTATAGAGATTACCAAAAAGATACAGACAGATACAACACAAACATGACACACAGCCCGATAGTTATAAAAAGACAGAAGACAGTGAAATAGACAGACAAGAAGATCAGAGAGTTGGACACAAACTATGACACAAAGGCAGTAAACTGGCAATTTCATTATGTACTGGTAGCAATTTGGTCATTTAAAACTTACTGTTGTGTTCAGTTGTAGTTCAGATGCTTGCCCACACCTTTGGCCAGGAGACCTCTTGTACTTTCTACAGGATCTCTGCCTCTATCTATCTCTATCTGTTCCCTCTCTCTCTCTGTATATCTATCTATCTATATATTGCCTCGTGTTTATCTATTTAACTATGTCTATCTGCTTCTTGTCTATCTATACTATCTATCTATCTACTCTAACTGCTATCTATCTATCGAACTCTGCTATCTCTATCTACTCGCCTATCTTCTATCTAACTCTGCTATCTATCTATCTATCTATCTATCTATCTAACTCTATGCTAATCTGCTTCTATCTATCTACTATATCTATCTATCTAACTCTGCATCTATCTATCTCTCTATTCTATCTAAACTCTGCTATCTATCTATCTATCAACTCTGCTATCTATCTATCTATCTAAACTCTGCATCTATCTATCGTCTAATCTGCTATCTAATCTATCTATCTCTGCTATCTCTTCTATCTATTCATCTCTCGTATCTATCTATCTATCTAACTCTGCTATCTATCTATCGCATCTATCTAACTCTTATCTATCAATACTCTCTACTCTTATATACTCTTAATCTATCTATCTATCTATCTATCTTTAGCATCTATCATACTCTGCTATCTAACTATCATCTATCTGTCTATCTAACTCTGCTATCTTATCTATCTATCTAATCTATCTATCACTCTGACTATCTATCTATCTATCTATCTATCTATCTATCTATCTATCTACTATATCGCTCGTTATCAATCTATCTAATTCTGATCTATCTATCTTATCTATCTATCTACTTCTAATCTATCTATCTATCTACTATCTACTATCATCTATCTAATTCTGCTATCATCTATCTATCTATTATCTATCTATCTATCTTATCTATCTATCTAATTCTTCTATCTATCGATCTATCTATCTATTATCTATTACTATCCTATCTATCTATCTATACTATCTATCTATCTATGATCTAATCAGATATCTAGCATCACTATCTATCTATTTCTATCATCTATCTATCTATATCTATCTAATTCTGCTATCTATCTATCTATCTATCTTCTATCTATCTATCTATCTATCTATCTATCTATCTATCTATGCTTCTATCTATCTATCTATCTATCATCTATCTATCTATCTATATCTATTCTATCTAATTCTGCTACTTCTATCTATCTATCTAGCTAATCATTCTATCTATCTATCTATCTATCTATCTATCTATCTATCTATATTTCTATCTATCTATCTATCTATCTATCTATCTATCTATCTATCTACAGTATATATCTATCTGCAGAATCTATCTATCTATCTATCTATCTATCTATCTATCTATCTATCTACCTGCTATCGATCTATTTCGATCTAACTACATCTATCTATCTATCTAACTCTGGCTATCTATCTATCTATTATCAATATCTATCTATGCTTATCTATCTATCTATCGTTATCTATATAACTGCTAATCTATATATCTCTGCTGAGCTATCTATTCTAATCTAACTGCTAGCATCTATCTAACTGGTGCTATCTATCTATCTGAATCTAGACTGCTACTGCCAGTCTGCCACCGGTGCTGCACAGTAAATTCTGGGACTCCTCCTATCTCCCCCTGATTTCTTCTCCCTTTCGCGCGCGCCGGCACGCTCGTCACTCGGCGCGCCGGTAGGGGAAGTCCATTGGGGCGCAGGCTGAGCGACGTGCCCAGAGGTTCGCGCAGCCGGGAATATTTGGACGTTCGGGGCACTTGCAGGGGGCACAGTCAGTTAAAACATTCGGGGCACTTTGCCAAACATCCGGGGCACGTGCCCCGAATGTTTTAACGTAGATACGCCACTGGCTCAGACAGCTAACAATCATTAAAAAATCTGTTTTTTTAGAAATGTAGGGTAACAGTTTAGATTTAAAAGAGCTAAAGGTTGTCACCCGGTGAAGAGAGAGGAAAAGAGTTCGAAAGGTAGGGAGCAGCAAGAGAGAATGGTTTAAGATGGGAGGAAGCAGTGCTCGTAGGGGGGTTGTAGTGAAGATTTCCTTGCGAGGTGCACAGGGCATGTCCAAGAAAATAAGGGACCAAGAGAGAAGATAAGTAGGGAGGCGCAGCAGAGTGAAGGGATTTTAAGGTTAAAATAAGGGTATTTAATATGATTCTTTGCTTGATCAGAAGCCAGTCTAAAGACTGCAGCATCGGGGGTTACGGGTACCCTCTTGGAGGAGAGTGAAATGATCTTAACTGCTAAGTTTAATAGAGATTGGAGAGGGGAGTCATGACAGGCCAGGAGACCAAGTAGCAGAATATTACAGTAGTCAAGACGGGAGATTATAAGGGCATGTATGAGCATTTTAGTAGTGGGGCAAGAGGAAAGGGCAATATTACAAAGGAGAAAACCACAGAAAGAAAGAGGGGAGTCAAAGATTACTCCAAGGCAGCGTGTAGATTCAACTTGGTAAGGGCTACATGGGTTTTCGCATGAAATGTGAATCGCGGGAACGCAAAAATGGACACAATTTCCAATGTTTCCTCCCCCAAAACAAAACAATTATGTGTTAGGATGATCTGTATTAATTTGTAAAAGTCTGCAAGTAAGTTATGCTGCGTGACAAACGTGTTCTCTATGGCTAGGAGGAGAGAAAGTAGATTGTGGTGTGTGCTTTGGAGTGATATTGACTGCAACACAAGATCCTGTGTATATGACCCTGTGTATAAGACCCTATGTATAACATCCTGTGTATATTATCCTGTGTATAACACCCTGTGTATAAGATCCTGTGTATAAGACCCTGTGTATAACATCCTGTGTATAACATACTGTGTATAAGACCCTGTGTATAACATCCTGTGTATAAGATCCTGTTACCACCTGTTGGAAAGACAGATTATTGGACAGACAATTTACCTTATTGGATACAAACTCTGAGGCAACAGATAAGTGTACTCCAACTTACAAGGACACACAGTATACAGGCCACACATCGACAGGGACACCCCTGGTTACTGCACATGTTATGTGGGGAACCTGTTTATGTGCACTGTCTGCTTTGTGCCAGACCACCAGAGTAACCCACTGTGTGCCATGCTACCCATAATCATTCCATAAAGTAGTGATCTGGTACAAATTGGTGGCAGCGGTACTGGTAATACCATTTATTCTCCCTGTTTTCTTTGTATTAACTCTGTATTAAGCTATGGAGGCTGCTACTGAAAGTATTGATTTAAATCCTCCTGTCCTTGTATCTGCAGATGAAATTCCCTAATTAGACTCAGTAGCTCTACCAGGCCAAACCTATTTTTAAACCTGATCCATTTGATAGGGTAACTAGGGAGTGGACTGATTGGCTAGAACAATTTGAATTGGCAGCCATTATTAATGGTTTGGATAAAGGTGCTCACTTTCAAGTCCTTAGAATTTTGCTTAGTGGTAAAGCCAGGCAGGTATACCAAGGATTTACTGTATGCTGCCGGTAGTGTAGAATGGCGAAGGAGATAGGTAAGGTAAGTAAAGATCGGGGTCTTTAGTAATGCGGTTGGGGCTGGGGGACCAATAACTATAATATGGCAAAGGGGTTTGGAGCTAGGGAGAGGGAGACCAAATTGGGAGGGAGAGGGAGGGGGGAGGGCTCTTCTGCACATGATAAAATTCTCCCGGAGGAGAGACAGGAGGCAGAGTCCTATATGGACTCTGCAGTACTCCTGGAAGGCAGTTTTGGGGACTTTGGGGGGGGATTGCAGAAGAACCATTTGGAGCTGGGATGTAAGGTAAGGATTTTTATACACTACAGAGTGGGGCCAGTAGTTGGGGGGTTTATAGTTTTGGGGGTGGACATGCCCTTTAAAAATTGCTCTGAAGCTATTTTTTTTCAATTAGATCTGTTTAAAAGAGTATATAAAGGATAAATCCATTTCTTTAGGTATACTGGGAATGAGAAATGTTTGTTTATATGTTAAATTATTAGGGCAATGCTATTATAATAACATGATGCTGTGAGGTACCTTCTGTTATAATATATGAGGTACCATCACCACTTGCTGTGGTGAATACTAATAAGTTTTAACCTAGAATGTTTAGTTTCAACCACACAGTGTGGCAGGGTTGCCTGGGTCTACTCTAAGACTTGCAGGATTATCCTATTTGGTTCCTCTGGAAGCTGGTGACTGTCTGAGTAACAGTTTAAAATCTACCTGTGTAAAGATTCTATATCCACTATATCCACACATAGCAAAACATACAAACACATAATTTCCATTGTGCACCAACGGGCACACTTTTGCTAGTATATATATATGAATATCTTATATATATAGATATATTTATAGTTTATATATATACCAGTCTGCTTGTGAACGTTCATTCATCCAGGTCTGGTTATATCTGTTGTATTCAAAATAGCAACTGGACTTCAAATGTAGTTCTGGAGTTCGCTAGTCATCCGATGGCTTTCTCAATTCAGAATGACTTGATCAAGAATCTGTGGCATTATGTACCCTGGAAAATCCCAATTAGCATATCACAGCCAGGTGTAGTGTGTAAGGGTTTGTGATGTAGTGGCTAAGAGGTGTTATAGGAACGCCAGAGTAAGGTGTTAAAAAAGCATTGTACTGGCAGACAGTTGGTGGTGGCGAACGCCCCCACACTCTATTTGGTTGGTTTCTTTATTTTCACATAAATGGACTCCTTAACACCTCTCTTGACCAGTCCGTCCTTCGCCAATATGTAACATTACAATCTTCAAAGGTATGTCCTTATCCTTAAGATGCAGGTACACGGCTGAGTCCTGACCCAGGAATGTGGTCTTCTGTGGCTGGGCCATACGTTGATGCAGTGTTGCTGTGTTTGGTCGTCCCCACTCGAAATCGTAGCCCTTCTTCACATGCCATCGATCTCTCTCAATTGTCCCCTTCTGTCTAATTGGAAAGCCAGTCGGTGTATGCTGCAACGTCTTTCCAGACTCCTTTCCGTCCAGTTTGCTCAATTGAATCACCCCGGATTTACCAGTCCCGAGTGTGGGCCCCCTCTTAACTTCACTCCTTTATTACTATTCTATACCTCCCGCTGTGACCCGCACAAGAGATATATAAGATAGCTACTGCGAAAACCTCCAGTGCACTCATGGCATTTATTTTCAAACAAATGCCTTTAATTGGCCATTGTGAAAACTGGCAACGTTTGGCCCGATGTGAGGCCTTTGTCCCAGCCAATAACCATTATTTGGACTGACAAAGGCCTCAACATAGAGTGGCTGAAATGTTGCCAGATTTCCAATGGCCATAAAGCATTGAAAATAAATCCACGAGTGCATGGATTTATTTCAAGATATATATATATATATATATATATATATATATATATATAGATAACAAATTTCGGAAGCACTCCTGGGACTTTATTCAATGCACATCTACGCGTTCCACCGCCCATCGGGGCTGTCGTCGGATCAAAGTGTACATACAAACTTATCCCTTAAAACATCCAGTGTCCACCCGCGCTCGTTAACCCCTATATGTTGATTCAGTATCTATGTAACACTCCGGCGGCAAATCGCAGAGAGGTGGGGATGGTGCATTTGTGCCGTATCCCCACGAGCACCGGCCGGAGATCCGACACCAGATTCACGTCCTATTGCTTCTGTTAGCTTTCATAAAAGTCGATATCACCTCCGTATAATCCCAGGTACCCACACCACCATCCAGCCGGCACCCGCTTCAGACTGCCCAAGTAAACGACGGGTCTCACCAATGGACGACGGAGTTTTCACAGCGTCTAATCTGAATACGTCGTTATTCTACCAATACCGTTTGTCAAAAGTGCCCCTCAGCTTCGGTACGAATTCATAATAAAAACCAACTAAATAATAAATAGTTAAAATAGTGACCAGACAAAAATCTTAAAACACTAAGTACCGCTTCCCGTCATCTTAAATACAATAAAATATTATTTGTTAAGACCAAAAGACCTCAAAATAACCCGACAATGGCATCTTATAGCAATATATAACAAATACTTAGTCCTTAGACTTAATCATAACGTAAGACTCTGTTTGAATAAGAAACTACTGGCGGACTGAAGCACAGGAATCCAAGCGCTGTAATCAAGGTAAGTGCACAATTCACTGTTAGTCGAACTCATGTATTCACATATTAGACCGGCTGGCTGTCCACTCCATGGATCTGAAAATACGTCCAACCAAGATAATTAGCGAGTACACATCCCTCCAACGAATTGTCAGGGGTTTATATCCAATTAGAAATAGTTAAGTGTGCACAGACATATTCATCCTGCTAAGCTGTCATACATCAGTTGGACAAGACGAGGGGATATCAGGACTAACAAACACAACCTGCATCAAAGCCCAGGTCAATACGGAAGTCCCAGAGAACCCCTGGTCGTGAAATAAGTCCATTATAGAGAGAATGCCAGAGTCATGATCATAAGTCTATAAGGGATCCCGTAATTTCTCTCCAGCCTCTCCCAAACCTGTTTTTTTAGGTATGACCACCCGACAAGGTACTGGGCTCCAAAGGACAGCCACAAAAGAAAGAGAAAAAGAAAGATCACGAGGAGAGGGGGGTGGTCGAGACAGAGGACGGCCACCAAGGAACCAACACAGGAGATAATTTTTAACTTAAGCAACCATCCTTTGACTGAAGGGGAAGTAAAATTGTTAAATCGGGGGCTTTCCTTTGTCCCCACCCCTAAAAATGATATACTAGCCACCGAGATAGATTTATATAAATTTAAAAGACAGCTAAAATGTAAAGAATTTTTTAAAGGGAAAACTGAACACGGTATTTCACCGTTTCGTAAACATAGTACCTTTGAGCCTCCTAACATGCCCGCTTCCATTGCTGTATTCCATGATATGGTTATTAAGGATACAATTAAAGACCTAGAGGGACAGGTATGTCTACACAAATTTAACAACTTGAGTAAAGTTGAGAGAGAAGTGATTAGGACACTTAAGGAGGATACTAATATGATCATCAGACAGGCTGATAAGGGTGGAGCCATTTTATTCTTATTTTTATTATAGATCTGAATTACTGTCCCAGCTTGGGGATGGTTCCACCTATGTCCGCCTGTTGGCCGATCCCACGTCGAGATTTCAGAGGCTACTAAGAAGGAAACTTGACTCAGCTTTAGCAGCAGGGTGGATTGATATGCAAGTGTATGATTTTTTATTTCCTGCATTTTCGAAATGTCCCATCATCTATACGCTGCCGAAGATCCACAAATCGACTGCGAAGCCTCCGTGTCGGCCGATTATCGCTTCCAGAAATTCTCTTTTTAAACCGGCAGCGGTATTTGTGGACCATTTCTTGCAACCTGCAGTTAGGAATATGAAGTCCTATGTTAAGGACAGTGGCGATCTTTTGAATTGCCTCGCCGAATTTAAGGGCAAGGTCGATGGGCTACTCCTGGTCACCTGTGATGTGAACAGTCTATATACAGTCATCCCACAGGACCAGGGGGTTGATATTTGTAGGGAAGCTTTGAGGAAGTTGGGACATGTTAGTCCACCAATTGAATTTCTTATGGAACTTATTTTATACTAGCAACTTATTTTACACTAGCAAAATACCCGCGCTTCGCAGCGGAGATGTATTCAAATAACCTTTTTAGTAAGAAAGCAACAATGTATCAAGATTGCTGTAATCACTCGGCACTTGATATATTAAAGAAAGACAATTCAATAAGCTTTACGATAATGCAACACTCATTAACTTTAATTTAATATTATATTTTTTATTCAACTACGAAATTTTGGTGAAAATAACCCCCACCACCCCTCCCCGTCCGCCCCCAATACCCCCCACTATTCCTCTCTGTCCACCCTCCAAACCCTTCCCCTTACACCTCAGCCAGTCCCCGCACACACCCTGAAATTTTGGTTAAAATTGGTCCAGCCGTTAGTGTGCAGGAGTTCAAAACTGTATTCCCCCCCCCTTCACTCCCACCTAAAAAAAATATTCGTTACCTTTACTGGTAAAGAGGATATGCATACAAAATTTGGTGAAATCGGACCAACCATATGATTGTATAGCTTGTAAGCTAGGTAACCCTAAGCTCCTGTGCAATGGTCAGGAACTCACCGTTAGCAGGTGGAATTTCGAAACGAAACCTGCTTAACTTTTGTAAGTAAGGTGCAATGAATGAGCCTGCCAAATTTAAGCCGTCTGCCTCCACGGCAAGTTGGAGAATTAGTGAGTGAGTGAGTGAGGGCTTTGCCTTTTATTAGTATAGATAACAATTTATTTCGTTTTGAACAGACCTTCTTTCAGCAGGTGTCTGGGACTGCCATGGGCTCCAATGTGGCCTCGTTGTTCACCAATTTATACATGGAATGGTATGAGGAAACTTTCATCACCCCGAAGTTGGGGAAAGAGATCGTCATTTATAAGAGATATATTGATGATATTTTCATGATATGGCGAGGGGACAACATTGGTCTTAACAGCATGGAGACACCCATCAGGTTGAGTATACATACAAGTTCCACATGTATTGATTTTCTTGATTTATGTATTTATAAACAGAATGGCTCATTTGAGACCACATTATTTAGAAAGGCCACAGATAGGAATACTTTACTACATGCGATTAGTTATCACCCACCGGCTCAGATTAAGAGTATCCCTTACTCTCAGTTCCTTCGTGTGTTAAGAAATAACACTGAGATGTCATTGGCTGATGTTCAGCTTGAGGAACTCAAAGTAAGGTTTATCCAAAGGGGATATGATCCTCATGACTTAGATCAACATCTGGCACATGCCAAAAGGGCTATGCATGAGGCAGGTGATACATTGAGGCAATCAGACATCACACAGAAACCCACAATGACTTTATGTACTACATATACCCCTATGTCAGCAGTCCTAAGGAGGAATGCTCATAAATATTGGAATATTATTCATTATGACGAATCCTTGGCGGTTCGACAATCAAATTTAAGGTTTGCCTATAGAAGGGGCCGTAACTTACGTGATCTACTTTTAGTGACGGATTTACAGAAACTCAAATCTTCCAATAATGGTTGACGTGAACGAAAAATGGCTGTTACAAATGTATAGGGTGCCAGACCTGTAGGTACATGCTAGCTGGAAAAGACTTTCCACACCCACAAACGAGGAAACGTATACCCATAAAACATAGACTGACTTGCACGAGTACTCATACCATCTATTTGATTACGTGCCCATGTGGATTAGGTTATGTGGGGAAAACAACCACTACCCTCCGCGAAAGAATGGGCAACCACAGGGCGTCCATTAGAGCGGCCCTGAGTTCATCAAAAAGTGAGAGCATGATGCCCAAAGAGAAAGAGGGCTCTAACCGGTTCGAACAATTGGTGGCTAAACATTTTAAGACGGCCGGACACAGTCTAGCAACGTTAAGATGGAGAGCTATTGACCATCTACCAGCCATGACCTATGGTGGTGACAGAGATAGGGAACTTCTGAGATTAGAAGTTAAATGGATAAGAAATCTGAACACGATGTCACCATAGGGTCTAAATGAACAAATATCGTTCGCTTGTTTTTTATAAAGAGACTTGTGATCATGACTCTGGTATCCTCTCTATAATGGACTTATTTCACGACCAGGGGTTCTCTGGGACTTTCCGTACATGACCTGGGCTTTGAGGCAGGGTTGTGTTGTGTTAGTCATGATAACCCTCGGTCTTGTCCAACTGATGTATGACAGCGTGAGCAGGATGAATATGTCTGTGACCACACTTACTATTTCTAATGGATATACTGAAGATCCAGTTGGAGGGATGTGTACTCGCTAATTATCTGGGTTGGACGTATTACAGATCCATGGAGTCGCCATGTTCACTGATTGATATATGGTCTGACAGCCAGCCGGTCTAATATGTGATATATTGAGTAGACTAACGATGAATGTGTAACTTACCTGATTACGACGCTTGGATTCCTCTGGGCTTCAGTCCGCCAGTAGTTTCTTATTCAAACAGAGTCTTATGTTATCATTAAGTCTAAGGACTAAGTATTTGTTACATATTGCTATAAGATGCCATTGTTGGGTTATTTTGAGGTTTTTTGGTCTTAACCAATAATATTTTATTCTATTTAAAATGACGGGAAGCGGTACTTAGTGTTTTAAGATTTTCGTATGGTCACTATTTTAACTATTTGTTATTAGTTTGGTTTTTATATTACGTGTGCACTTGTCACTTTAATAACTTAGATTTGCGCTCCATTGGAGACTGAGACCTTCGGGTCGGGGCGGTGGGTGTGTACCTGGGGTTCGGAGGTCGGACCGTGATGTAATCTGCTGATTCGTCGGCTGTGTACTGGATACGGACACACCTCCTCGATTGCGACAGGTGATATGTGATCACATGATAGGGGTTAACGAGGGCGGGGTGGACACTGGATGGTTATAAGGGATAAGTTTGTATGTACACTTTGATCCTGACGACAGCCGCGATGGGCAGTTGAAACGCATAGATGTGCATTGAATAAAGTTGCTTTTTCACTACAAGTCCCAGGAGTGCTTCCGAAATTTGTTATCTACATGTACCGTTGGTTGGACAAAGCACCCGGGCAGTACCGAAGGGTTACATGAGTGCCACTTATGATTGTTTGATTTATGTAATATACATAGAGACGGTGTTTATGTGTTGTTTTTAAGCACTAAACAAATAGTTATATCAATATTAACAAATATGTAGTAATGACATTAAAGTATATAGAAATGTAAATAAGGCAAAATCTATAAATAAATAAAAGTACTTGCATTTCCCCTCTCCTGTTTTATAATGGTATCTTCAAAATGGACTCTTAAGCCACACCCCAGGAAGTTTTACAGGGAGGCAATGGCAGCTTACAAAGGAACATAATTCTCACTTCCCTTTTAGTGTTGTATCCAATGGTGTGCTTAATATTAGATTTACAGCAGTGTTAGCGAATCAAAACATTTTTCTGAGTGTTATTAGGAAGTAGGAAGTTGCAAGACTTACATGTCCCTTCCTTTGTAAAACATTTGACAGTCTTAGTAAAAACATTCTTCTTACTCTCACATAACTCCACCCAACCCCACCCCTTTCAATAGAAACAAAGGAGAGCTGCTGTTTGCTGGACAGTAAGTTATCTATAGATCAGGGATAGGCAACCAGTAGATCTCCAGATGTTTGGAAACTACAACTCCCCTAACTACAGAGTGCTCGTAGAGGAATGCTGGGAGTTGTAGTTTGAATTCCCCAACTACAGAGTGCTTGTAGAGGAATGCTGGGAGTGTGTTTTAATTCCCTAACTCAGAGTGCTTGTAGAGGAATGCTGGAGTTGTAGTTTTAATTCCCTAACTACAGAGTGTTTGTAGATGAATGCTGGGAGTTTGTGTTTCAAACATCTGGAGATCTACTGGTTGCTTTTCTCTGCTCTATATGATAGGGGTCTGAAAGGAAAACATCTCCATGCCCATTTCTCTGAGACAATGACAATGAAGTAAGTTTGTTAATGGTTTATTACATTATTTAAGCAATAGACTCCATAGAAGCCATGAACCTGTGTCCTGAACTGTTAAAATGTAATAAGATTGAAACATGACAGGATAGTCTGGGTTCTTTATAGGACCTCAGATTTACCAATAGTGATCCCTCTCTATCCCCTTTCTAACACATTTACCAATAGTGACCCTCTCTAACACATTACCATAGTGATCCATTCTATCACATTACCATAGTGATTCCTCTCTAACACATTTACCAATAGTGATCCCTCTCAACACATTTACCAATAGTGATCTCTCTCTAAACATTTACCAATAGTGATCCCTCTCTAAACATTTACCAATAGTGATCCCTCTCTAACACATTTACCAATAGTGATCCCTCTCTATCACATTTGCCAATAGTGATCCCTCACTATCACATTTACCAACAGATATCCCTCGCTATCACATTTACCAATAGTGATCCCTCTCTATCACATTTACCAATAGTGATCCCTCTCTATCCCCTTCCTAACACATTTACCAATAGTGATCCCTCTCTAACACATTTACCATCATGATCCCTCTCTATCACATTTACCAATAGTGATTCCTCTCTAACACATTTACCAATAGTGATCCCTCTCTAACACATTGACCAATAGTGATCACTCTCTATCCCCTTTCTAACACATTTACCAATAGTGATCCCTCTCTAACACATTTACCAATAGTGATCCCTCTCTATCACATTTACCAATAGTGATCCCTCTCTATCCCCTTTCTAACACATTTACCAATAGTGATCCCTCTCTAACAGAATCCCTGGTGACAGCTGTGAGTTAAAGGGGAGGGTGAGTATTGAAAGACAGACTGATAACTTTAATTATAGAATGATCCAATGGATCTGCTATTGATCTATTATTGGTTGGAAATTTAAGTGGGGAGATTAATTCAAGCTCTGCACAACAGTTGTATTTCACTGTGGTGTTTCTACTGAAATATAACACTATACAATGTTACAATAAATAGATCAAAATATTCATTTAGGGGGCGTGACACTAATAGAACCAAGATTTCATAGAATTTCTTTTATTTTTAACATCTTGCCTTTATTTTTTTTGTACAAATCCCTAAATTTTATAGTAATGTGTTTTAAGATTTTATATCATCTGTATCCACATATAGTTAAACATACATCCACATTTTTCCCACTGTGCACCAGCTGGCACACTTTTGCTAGTATATATATATATATAAATATAAACAATTCTTCCTATATGGTAGTGTAACTTCAAAGACACAAGTTTGTTTTGGGATATACTCAGAATACGACAATTAGCCTTTAAATTATTTTATATCATTTATTAAAAGGTAAAAAAAAGTGTGCATAAAAAGTTACAGAAAAATTCTAGGGTAAATTATTGAACTTAAAAGATAGCACCCAGTTAAGGATAAAGGGGTTAAAAAAGAGAATACTTAGGGTAAATGGCATCTGATAATTCCATGAGCAGAGTCCAGGAATATTGGTAATCCAATATGGGAAAATAAATGACAATGTCCAATATGATACTCCAAGATGGAAGCCAATATATGGTCCATCCAATTAGCTTAGTGATGTTTCTTTGTTTGTCTTGAGTTGAGCCCATACTCCCAATTTATTCCCTTTCCAATTTTTTGGATGGAAACTTTTAAAATATATTTTCCCTGGAGTCCATACTGAGAATACCATACACATACATCTCCCATACACAATATTACTGGTTTTCATACAGTCCAAAGATACCAAACATGATATCGTTATGAGTTGGTATGACTGAGGAGTAAAATATCTTAAAGGGTATCTATCGTTCCAAAAATCGAATTTTCAAAAATGATACCTTTAAATAGTATAATAGTCAACTACTACAGCACATTTTTCAAATTTAAAATCCGAGCTGTAGATTCTCAGAAATCTTCATTTTAAATAACAACATGAACACCTTTCACTCAAACCAGGTATGCTAATTTGTGTCCCTCCAGTGACCTCTTATCAGGATCTCAAAACATTTATTAATTTAACCCCCAAATATAATGAGCTGATTAATCATATAGGTCTCCTGTCTAATCTACCTATCTATCTATCTATCTATCTATCTATCTACCTATCTGTCTGTCTGTCTGTCTATCTGTCTTTCTATTATATATCTATATGTCTGTCTATCTATCTGTCTGTCTACCTGTGTGTATCTATGTGTCTGCCTGTCTGTGTCTATCTACCGTATCTATCTATCTACCGTATCTATCTGTCTGTCTGTCTGTCTGTCTGTCTGTCTGTCTGTCTATCTATCTATCTATCTATCTATCTATCTATCTATCTATCTATCTATCTATCTATCTCTCTCTCTCTCTATCTATCTATCTATCTATCTATCTATCTATCTATCTATCTATCTACAGGAGTGTGTAACAGGTGGTCACTTACAGGAGCCCCCCCCAGCATGTCTGTCTCACACAGCAGCAGCAGCAACCCCCCCTCCCCCATCCACTATCAGCAGTATGTATTTGCCTGTTAGAAGAGAGGGAGAAAGTGTCTACACAAGCAGCAGCCCCACCCACACTATCAGCAGTGTCAGGAAGATATGTTAATGAGATGCATAGTGTCAGGCTGTAAAGGCTCTTTATTTTGTAAATGAATGTATCCAGTGTTGGCTGGATTACAAGTGGGCAGTGACTAAGGGAGAGGGGGCACTTAGGAACAGTTATTAAACATTGAAAATTCACTAACAAAGCAGGCACAGACACACATGTAAGTAACATCATTTTACTACCCTAACATTGTACTTTCAGATTAAACAAAGTTGTTTCAGTGAGTATAGTGACCCTTTAAGTTTTCCTTATGATACAATCATTTAGAAAGTATGGGTAATTACGGCTTAACTTATATTATGAAATATGAATTGACTTTGAACTGGCACCAGTTCCAGCTTTGTTATAAAGCAGCAGACCACCTGCCAGAAAGTCTAACTATTTCTGTGCATTTTACAGTGACTTTTACACTTTGCCCCTTTGAACAGACACCCTGCTGGGTTAACCAAATAAAGGAAAACTTTTACAAGTGGTCAGGCAGAGGTTTAGTTAACCCTTTGACAACCTGACAATTGGATCATGTGGAAGTTGCCATACTGATTGAAACTGCTATTGAGGTGAGATAAATTGAAAATGACTGCTGCCATTATAAATATTACCAATGGAAATTAAAATGGCACTGACATTTGTGACACAGTCTACAAATCTGGTTTGGAGTCAGCTTTTATATGCTGTAAAAATCATATAGAATGTATAGCATTTACGTAGAAGGCAACTGTGGTCTCTGAACAAGTTAAGGTTAAATAAAAGCATGCAGTCTTTTCTATAAAATGAGCCATGGATCGATCCCATTTCTGTCTGCAACCTACATTGTGAAAAATGTTCAAACTTCCTGCTTCAGTGACATAACTTGATCCTCTGCTCCTCCCTTATCCCTAGTGGAGCATGCTCTTATAAGACTTAATGTTGGGAAAGATAGGAAGTAACTGCACAGACAATTAATGAATGATGTCATCCATGATGTTTTACACAGGCAGAGAAAATCAAATACAAGGTTTGCAGACTTGAAAATAGCTGCAAACAATTAACAGTTGAGAAAGGGGCTATTCATGCAGGCCAAAGCCGTTAAAAGCAGGATGTGTTCAGAAAGGTATATTGCTGTAGCTTTCCAGCTATATAGTCTCTCACAAGTTTTACCTATAAATATAATTCAGGGAAGGCTTTTATTTAACCACAACTGATTGGAGACTACCACGAAAGCATTAAATTTACCAATTACCTACAAGTCTATCCTCCCCTTATTAAATAAACCACCTTTGTTTTGCTGCAATTACACTATATGTATATCAATCTATGAAACTGAAAAGTTATCATAAAAAAAGAGGATAAGCCAATTCTTCAAAAAAATATTCTAAAAGCCTGTAATGTGGACATTGAAAGATTTTTATAGAAAATTTGACATTTTGAAAAATACGTTTAGTATTGTTAATGTAACAAACATTTTCTACTCAATGTAATTAATGTTCAGTTTATTTTAATGATTTTGTTTTGAGAAACTTGAAAATACATAGATTAACATACCGTAAGCTGTTTAAAGAGATTTGCTGAAAATAACTGTTTTCTTTAGGATTCAATATTTCCTTTCCTGCCATTGTTAAGAATTCCGGTTCATGGGAGCAAGCCAACACAGAATATCTTTTAGCAGCAAGGGTGACTCATTTCCTGCTAGTCACTCATGATATTGTCTGTCATCAAGGGTCACCACTTTGACATGTAAATACGACAGCATATTTACAGTAGAGGGCACCAGACTAAAGAAAGAGCAATTAATTATTTATTTTTCCTTGTGCGGCCTGTAAAAATTTGGAATACCACATTTAAAGGGTTATTCAATAAAAGTTCTTATCGTTTAAAATGGTGCTAATTTTGCCCCAACCAATCAGATGTTAGCTTTCAAATGTTAAACAAGATTTGATTGGCTGGTGCACAATTAGCACTATTTTAAAGGAAAAAAATGTTTATTGAATCTCCCTGATAGTTCACTTGTGTGTGTGTGTGTGTTGTGATTTCAAACATCCTATCAGTATGTTTTTGCAATTGTGGGGGAAACCGGAGTGTCCGGAGGAAACCCACGCATGCACGGGGAGAACATACAAACTCCTTTTAATGAAGACCTAGTGAGTTATGACACCATCTCTAGCTATTTGCATAAAGGGGTGGAGTTATGACTCATCACTGTAGTTTGTATTGATAGAAGCACAAAGCCTAAAGCTGGCCATACACAGGCAGAAATTAGATAGATTTGAGATATCTATCTAATGTCTAAAGACCACATTATACAAGCAGCAATTTTTATCTTGAGATGTTCCTATCTGACCCATTCATTTTGTGATCTCAAATTGATTGCATGAAAGAACAGGCTAGGCAGATCTTAGATAGATTGGACATCTGTCTTATAAGAGATTTTACATCTCTAATAATACGTCTAATGTCTAAATAGTGTATGGGCACCTTAAGGTGCAATGACATGAATAATATAGTAAGGGGGAGCAGTTAAAGGTCCCTGTCTGCCTTGAAAAGGAAAGCAGAGAGATGAATGGGGCAGTTGGGGGGAGAAGCCAATAACAAGCACCAGTGTGTTTATCTAGACTTGGTTTCAGTTACTGAAGAAGCTCCCCCAGTAACAACATGTTCATTATACTTACAGTTAATAAACATGTGGGTAGACAATCAGGGGGTTGGCGGGACAATGGCAGAGCTGGACAGCTCCTAGATAGTGTTCGTTTGTGTACAAGAGAAAGTTTATATTTGTAATATTGCGTGTTCTCGTAATGCTGCGCATTTCTTTCCATCATACGTCACAGTCGGCCGACAGACTTAATTAGCAGAACTAATACACCAAGTTGATCTTTGAAAAAAGCTTTCAAATGTTAAATAGGATCTGATTGGTTGGGGCTAAATTAGCACCATTTTAAACGATAAGAACTTTTATTGAATCTCCCTGTTACTGTCTTAACTTTGGAACCATGAAAGTAAGTCAGGTTATGAAAGTTAGTCAAGAAGGTTCTTTTTGGAGGGAGGGGGAGTTTTTGGTTTGAATCTTTTTCTGGCTTTATCTGGTTAAGTGCCTGTTGCCCTATGTTTGCAGGTGAGGGAATCATTTGTAGGTAAATATATCTGGTGTGAGAAGGAGAGCTAATATTTAGCTGTTAAAACAATATATATTTATGGCAAATAAACTAGGGGCCATTTTCTCTCACGGTATATAGGTATGCAGGCTGATAGACATTTATGTAAAGATCAGTAAAAGGAACAAACACTATTTCTAAAGATTACTGAAGGCACCATGTGGTTGTACACACGTTAGATACTTTTAGCTAAGTGGCTGCCAACTGCTTTGGCTGACTTTCTTGTGGCTCTTCTTAAGGTCCATTTGGCCTTTTACGTGATTAAAAGGAAGTCATCCTGCAGAATCCCCCCCCAAACCAGTATCAAAATACTGGCTCTCAATACTTACCTGGCAACCCAGCATTCCTGACATGAGATATTCACCATGAAGTCCGCTGGTCCCTCCGATGCTCTTCCGAGTGTTTTTTGTCAGTTACAGTTGTGATGTCTATGATTTGTGATGGCTACACAAACCACCTCTTACCAGCTCCTTTAAAGCTGTGCTGGTTCATGATGAAGATCTTGTTAAGCCATAAAAGGAGGTAGAAACAAAATAAAGAGGGACCAATGGACTTTATGGTGATTATCTTCTTTCAAGAACTCCAGGGAGCCAAGATTTTGGGGAATTTTTTTTTTCTATTTGTTGGACATGCCCTTTAAGAGGTCCCATTAGCATTGGGAATCAGAAACGTTGTGTGCCAGGTCAAATGTGCTCAAGTAATAGTGTCAAGTTATTGTAATTTCTCTAACTACTCCTCCTCTTAGCACAGATAGATACAAAGCAGTTCATTAAATTATTCCTCTGTTGCTCCCACTATTCCATTGTATTCCACTATTCAATTGCATTTATACTGATTTCATTGCTCAGCACCAACACTAATAAATAAGCAAACAGTCCGACTAGAGTGTCATACAGCATTGTTACAAAAGTTCTGTTATGTGAATGTGTTTTGTATGAGAAACCAAATGCCTAATGTAAAAACAACATTAAAGGGCATGTCCACCCCCAAAACTATAATCCCCCCACTACTGGCCCCATCATGTAGTGTAGTTTAATCCTTACCTCACATCCCAGCTCCATAAGGTTCTCCTGTAGTCCCCCCCAAAGTCCCAAAAACTGCCCACCAGGAGGATAGCAAAGTCCATATAGGACTCTGCCTCCTACCTGGCCTCCGGGAGAAGTTTGGCATGCGTACTGCAGCCCTTCTCCCCCTTCCTCCCCCTCCCTCTCCCTCCCTCTCCCTCCCATTTTGCTATCCCTCCCCCTACCATAAAACCCTTTATATGTAATAATCCCCCCGTCCCCCCAGCCCCAACCGCTCTATTTTTAATTTTAGAAAGTGCCCCAAACTTGACTTACCTTCCCTCTTTCCCCCGCAATGTACTCTTGGCAGCCGCATCCATGATTGGCTGCTGCTCAGCCAATCACAGACGCGACTGCCGGTCCTGCCCCTCTGCTTGCATTTTCTCGCAAGCAGAGGGCCTGGCAGCGCGGCGGAGGAAAGAGGGGAGGTAAGTAAGTTTGGGGAACTTTCTAAGAATAAAAATAGAGGGGCTGAAATATATGGAGTTAATATGGTTAATATGGTTCGTAAAAATACAGTATACTTTTCCTCACTAAGCACTACAGCAGCACAAATATCCCCCATGATGCCACAGCTGCCCTTTTCAATAAGTTCACTGTAACTTCTTCCAATAGGAATTACCCATTATTACCCATTAATTACCCATGATTTATGGCTGCTAATTTCCATCAGCATCTTGATGCAGGATGAACCTACAGCTGGCCTTTTGCAGGAGTACAATGCACATTTATTTACTTAAAGGGCATGTCCACCCCCAAAATTACAATCTCCCCCACTGCTGGCCCCAGTGTGTAGAGTTTAAAAATCCGTACCTTACCTCTCTGCTCCAAATGGTTCTCCTGCAATGTCTGCCCAAATTTCTAGAAAGTGAACACCAGGAGCCTGGCAGGGAGGGAAAACGTTTCCGCCTCTGAGAGGCAGCCCCCCCCCTTCCTTCCCTCCCTCCCTCCCAATCCATGTTAGGTTCCCCCCTTGAAGTTTCATGCAAGCCGTGTGTGAATGACGGTGGAACAAGGCAGTTACAAGGCAGTTACAGATCAAGTTACTTTTTCTACAAGATAATACAGCAGTTGGGGGTGGGAGAGGGAACCCTACACTACAGCAAAATGTTAAAAAGAGGTGGACATGCCCTTTCAAATACAATCTCTGTTTGTATAAGTGCAATAGAAAAATCAAATCGGGATCTCTCCAAAATTCAAAACCAAATATTCGTCCCCAATCAAGCACCATCTTCCTTTGTTGTGCTTTTATATGGTCATGTAAGGGGAACAGCTATGTCTCACCTCTGATTCTTCCTTTGACAGATCCTGACTATATCTATGCTTCCTTAGTATATATAAAGATGGAATAGTATGCATCCACACATTATAGTGTGCAACGAGTGACCAATTAAATATAATATACATATGAAATAGAAGCCCAATACACATCCAATTCAAATTGCTTACGTGTTTTATTCCCTTTATTATGCTGCTTTTAAAAGCCTGCCCTTTTCTCTGGATACACAGTCCAAAAGGTCATAAATAGAAGCAATAACTTTACTATACTATATAAAGTGGTGGCTGGGCTTAAAGGGTATCTCCACCCCCAAAACAAAAAAAATTGATTTATATAAGCCTAAAGCTATATTTAAAACACCTAAATCAGCCCCTAAATGCACTTTACCTGCCTTTGTTCCCTTGTTCACAGCCTCTTCTGCTGCTTCCCTGCACAGAACAGCAAAAGGGACCGGACCAGCAGCCGCATCTCTGATCACTTGTGCAGCTGCCAGTCCAGCCCAAATGATGTGTAGGTACATTTGGGCGCTGATTTAGGGGTTTTAAACATATCGTTTAAGGTTGGGGGGGATTGCCTTATCTTATACGTAATTTTCTTATTTTATTTCAATAGACTAATATTTCTGCTGAGGAATCCAGAGGAAGGGGTGGAGGTAGGTGGGAGAGCACCACTGTGCATGCCAGATTCCTCTCAGAGATGCAGGAAGTGACAGATAGGGATTACACACAGAGAGGCTCCTACTATTCATTTTCTGTACATCAGGTCCTGTAGGACAACCACAAGGAGCAGAAGAGAAAGGTAGGAATCTTTTAACACTACACAGTGGGGCAAATTTTAGTTGGGTGTGGGTAGTTATTAAACTAATTTCTTTTATTTATCCAGGGAGAAGGGCTAGCATTTTAAAGCAGCATCATAATAAAACATGTAAGGAAGTTGAATTGGATGTGCACTATACTTCTATTTTGTATGTATATTAAATCTACACTCTCTTATACTATATGCACATGCACGTATAGTGTGGATGTTGTTTTTAGCTCTATAGTTAAAAGCTGATTTAATAACACCTGAGCCTCGTTATATTTCAGACACCTTTTGAACATGTTTGAGGAGACATATATGCTATCTCTTATTGTATGTAACACAGTTGAGTGTTTGCCATAGTAGTTAAGTTGCATAGCAATTACGGAGGAACAAATACAGTAAGTGGTGTTAAGTAATAAGTAAGTGGTGTTGTCAGAAATGGAGGGGTTGACTTCAGCTTAACAGAAAGAAAAGATTTGGATATGACTATGAATAGATTTGTTTTGTCTAAGTCTGTTCATTAAATAACAACCAAAGCCTTCTGACTGCTTTTCAGAGAAAAAGAGACGTGTTAAAGGGTATGTCCACCCTTCTTTTTAATTTTTTATATAGTGTTGGGCTTAGTCCCCCAGCCCCAACCGCTATATTTTTAATGTAAGACACTTCCCCAAACATTACTTACCTTCCCTCTTTCCTCCGCCGCACTGCCCGGCCCTCTGCTTGCGTGAAAATGCAAGCAGAGGGGCGGGACCGTCAGCCACGTCTGTGATTGGCTGAGAGGCAGCCAATCACGGACGCGGCTGCCGGTAGATCTGAACGGCGGAGGAAAGAGGGAAGGTAAGTAAAGATCAGGGAAGTTTCTTATATTAAAAATATAGCGGTTGGCGCTGCGAGACTAAGCCTTACACTAAATAACATGGATTGTGAGCTAGGGGGTGGGAGTCCAAAACGGGAGGGAGAGGGAGGGAGAGGGAAGGGGGGAGGGGGGGAGAATGGCTGCGGTGCGCATGCCAAACTTCTCCTATATGGACTCTGCTATCCTCCTGGTGGGCAGTTTTTGGGACTTTGTGGGGGGGATTTTTATTGTTAGCTGTGCAAAACTATTTTATAGTATATGATTATTTTTGTTTTAAAAAGGGTAAATGATTTGGTCAGGGTTTTAGTTACTTACAGGGAGATTCAATAAACATTCTTATCGTTAAAAATGGTGCTAATTTTACCCCAACCAATAAGATCTTGCAATGTTCCTGCAAAGTTCTTCCAACATTTGCAAGATGTCCGCAGAACCTCCTGACCTGTTCGCATGATCGCAAAATGAATGGACGATGCAAGAACGTTATAGTAATGTCCTTGCACTACCTTGCCAAAAATTCGCTAATTAGAAATTAGATTTGACAAACGAACCCCAAATCTATCTAATAGAGCAAGGCTGGCATCAGTGTTTAAGAAGAACAAAAATGAAAATATAGGGGAATATCACAAAGCAACTCTAAACCTTAAATTGTAAATTGGTAAAATACATTTTAATTGATGATTTAAATAGCTAACCTACCTTTCTAAGTGATTTATTTACAGAACTATAGCAGTATAAATTGCATCTTCTTCTCAATAAATGTCTTTATAATTCAGCTCTTAACAGATCCCTATGCAAAATATATTTATAATCAATATAGCTCAGAACTTTTCAGAGCTACGTTTTTCACCAAAGTTGGTTAAAAAAAATAATGGAATATATGTCATGCCCACCTATTAAAATAAGGCTAAGAACAAATTGATTTGAAGAAGTTTGACAGCGGAATTTCAAGCTACTGTCTGTTGGATCTTTTCACAACTTTATGGGCTAGGTCAAACTAGTGCAATTTTGCCACTTTTTGCACTTTGTTTGTGATTTTCTAATGCATTTGATTACTATTTTTGGTGACTTAAAGGGTATGTCCAGCCATAAAATTTTATATTTAGGTTCAGCACCCCCCCAAACTCCACATTCACATAATTTCTCTAAAGATGCCCCTGAGCAGCTTGAGTACCGTACCGCATTGCATTTAGGGTAGGCCCTACTGAATTCAATGCAGTATTTTTTTTACAATGCATATTTTTTCAATGACTATGCATGCCATAATCAATATAGAATCGCATGCAAGATTGCATGTGTTTTCTCTTTCCATAGAGGAGTCAGTGACATAACTATGAATCCCCCCAGCAAAACTGTGATGGGGCCCTTATCTGTGCTTCATCCGCAGAGTTTTTCTGTGAGGAGGCTATATCTGTCATAAGGAAAAATAACAAAATAGGGCCCCCTTGGCTCCATGCAGTTGCAGGGTCTGCTCCCCTGGTATTTATGCCCCTGAGAGGAATGGGAAATAAAAATGCAGTGCAATGCGCAATGGATCACATCTTTCAGCGTACCAAGAATTATATTGCATCAAGATCATTAACATTTTCAATGAAATATTAGCTGGCGTTAAAAGTGCCTGAATAGAAAAATGGCAGATATCGATGCAAACTCCTTCCTTGCGGCGGGTGCATGGCTGACGCAAAAGTTAACCGTGCAGCTGCCGCAAGTGATGTTATATGCCGAAAGCGGCATTCTATTGTGACACTTTAAACGCCAGCTAATAGCTGCCATTAAAAGTGCTGGAATAGTAAAACGGCAGATAGCGATGCACCAAGAGCGGCTCTTGGTGCATCACCCTCTTTGGGGCTTATTTTTCAAAAAGAGCAACATTTTGACTGTGTTCTTTATCTGCAGCAACCAATCAGAAATCAAATGTTTTCTAACTGAAGTTGGTTGCAGCAAATTAACAGTTTAAGCAAATATCTGTACCTGTTATTAAACAAGCCTGTATGTATTAAAGCAAAAAAAGCAAACGATTGGCAGTATAATTACATCACATGCACCGCATCAGCCATCAAAGGCTGTGGCAGTGCCTGGTATGGAGTTGAATTAGTCAATGGGGTGCCATTACAATTTGACATCTGCAGTAAACAATAAAGGATGAACTGCATTATTTTTAAAAACAAACTAGTCATAGCCCCCTGCAAATGGCATCTTGTGTTGCTGAACAGTTTGCACACCCCAAAGGCTGACCCCGGAGTAGTACTATAAATTATTTTTAAACTTTATCTCCCATACTCCCATTACAGAGCTTGACACTTGGCAAGAGTGCACAGTGCACCTTCTCATTTGGTCAGAGGAGGGGCTAGACCGGGACATCTGGCAAATCCCAAGGATGAAGACCTATCAGTTTAGCTCCTTACACTGGGCACTTTTAAAGAGAGATTTGAGAGTTTTTAACAGTGAATAATTGCCCTTACAGTGTCACTATAGTCACTCAACTTTACATTATCTGAAAGTACAATTTGAGATAAGTAAACATATTTATCTGTGCTTTCTTTGTCATTAAATTATTAATGTTTAGTGAGTGCTCCTAATTAATAATAATAATAATAATAATAATAATTGTTTATTGCCAGTATTCAATATACAGGAATTTTGCTTGGTGAATTAGAATCAAGACAACCTGTTTTTAACAATATACATTTCACAACCCATCACATCCATAAAAAAGTTATCATATATATTTAAATAATTTAAATAAATATAAAACCTTAATTTAGGCAATTATTTAGTAAGATTAATAAAAGCTATGGCCCTTGGGAAAAAGCTATTTAAAGGGGAACGGTGGTCTCCAAACAAGTTTATTTTAAATGAAAGGCCAGGTTCCTACCTTTAAAACGAGCCATCAACCACCTCTCCGTGTGCTGCACAGCCCAAAATATGAACAAATCACAGATCAGAAAGTAAGGGGTTGGGAGGTTCTGAATCTGCGGACAGAAATACTACTTCCTCCTCTAATCTGCGGTAGGCACAGGCTCAGTGCTTGACTCCCCTTGCAGACCCAACCTGGCCCCTTCTCTTGCAGCCCCTGTGGCCCCTCCCACTCACAGACTCTGTGCCTCTCAGACCAATACCCTTCTACCCCCTACAGAAGACTGTGTAAAAGCAGCTTTTACAGCAGAGAAAGAATCAGACAAAGCTTAAAACTGCTGATTCTTTCTCTGCTAAAAAGGCTGCTTTTACAGTTTTCTGTAAGGGGGGAGGTATTTGTCTGAGGTGCAAGTGGGGGAGGGGCAATGGGAAGCCCACATTGGGGCCTGTGAGTGGGAGGGGCCACAGGAGGCTGCAAGGGAAAGGCCCAAGGGGGCTGCAAAGGATGAAGCCAGGATGGTTCTGCAAGGGGAGGGGCCACAGGGCCCACAAGTGGGAGGGGCCACAGAAGGCTGCAAGGGAAAGGCTCAAGGGAGCTGCAAGGGAAGGGGCCATGTGGCCCACAAGTGGGAAGGACCACATGACCCGTGAGTGGGCAGGGCCACAGAGCACATGAGTGGGAGGGGCCACAGGAGGCTGCAAGGGAAAGTCCAAAGGGTCTGCAAGTGAAGGGGCCAGAGTGGGTCTGCAAGGGGAGGGGTCATGGGGGCCCACAAGGAGGAGACACAAGGAAGAGGAACTGTCACATGGTTTCAGAGCAGGAAGCAGGAAGTGCAGGGGATCTGGTGATGCTGCTCCGATATCACACATATAAATGTAAATATCTTCAAAACAATGTAATATAAATAATGAAACACCCATCTTACACAACAATCGTAGAAAATACAGTCGCTATCTAGCCTTTTTTATAATGGACATGACTGGTATTTCAACATAGCGAATCTGTAATAATTGTACCTAGAAATTTAAAAGATTCAACCCATTTTACTATTAAATCATCTATACACAATGGGGTTAGTTTGGGTTGTTTCTTTCTAAAATCAATAACCATCTCAACAGTGTTTGATGAGTTTAAAATCAAATTGTTAGATGAGCACCAAGATACCAATTTAGATACCTTACATCTATCTCATCGTTTTCCCTAATGATGGTGGTGTCATCAGAAAAAATAATTTTTATCGATTGATCAGAAGATCTGAAATCATTGCTGTATAGGGAGTACAGGTATGGAGATAGTACACATCCCTGAGGTACTCCAGCACTGATGTTAAGGTAATCAGAAAGGTAATGGCCCACTTTCACAAATTGTCTTCTATTTGTCAAGAAGCGGTGGATCCATTTACAGATAGAAGGGAGCACATCCATCTGTAACAATTTAGTAATGAGTCCTTCAGGTACTATTGTATTAAATGCTGAGCTGAAATCAATAAATAGGATCCTGACATAGGAACCTTTATAATCTAAGTGTTCCAATATAGATTCTAAGCCCAGATTAATGGCATTTTCAATAGATCTGTTCTTCCGATATGCGAATTGCATGGGGTCTAAACCTTCTAGACCTTCTACAGTAGCTAATTCCACCCACCCTCCCTTCCTACCTCGTTGTAGTGTCTGTGACATTTATAAGGTCTGCACAGCCTCACCATAGACACTGCTCTGCTTAAACATCTCCCCCTCCCTCCCCCCTTCTTTTCTCTGCTGATTCTTTTTGTTGCAGAAAGTGTACTCGCAGTCAGCAAAAGGTCCAAGTATGAGGTCAGGGATGGGACATATTATAATTATTGCTTCTGGAGTGACAGGTATTCATCTGTAAATGATGATTTTTCACAATCTACAGCTCAGTTTTAAAATCCCAAAAAAGCTTTAAACAAGTAGTGGTTTCTTGCTGTATTTAAAGGTATAATTTTTGAAAATTTGAGTATAGATACCCCTTTAGGTTGGTTAAGAAAAACAACTAGCAAAATGAACCTATAATGTGTTTTTCCCCTGCTCTATTATTGTGTTTTTTATTTTTATTTAACAGCATTTCCCTCATTTATTTGCCATTATTTAGTCAGTGGTAAATTTAACAGAGGTATGATGATACCAGGATTCAGCATGAAGCTGAGCTATACCTATAATCTGGGTATTGCAGAACCCGTTTCTGTCTCTGTTTTTACAGATATCTAGCATTGAGCACACCCAAATTCTTTCCAATGTTATTGTTCCCAGAGGTTAACAGATAAATATGCCCAGGGTGCCTGTGTAATTTTCCACTGAAGTGTGAGAATTTCAAGAGGAGAAAAAATTTGTTCACCCATAATTATATGCCCGGACAGAATGATTTACAATAGCTTTATAGAGATTACATTTGTGAGCTGGATCAGTGCCTGATTCATTCTGCTGCACCTCAGTTTTCTATTACTTTTCTTTGCTTTCCTATCTTTGATTTAAAATTGCACATAACTGAAAATAAAAGGGAAGGAGAGAGGCAAAGGCAAATGCGACTGAGCGTAGATAAGGGGCAGGATCACGCAGGCATTCAAACCTCCATTTTTGGTACAATAGTCAGAATAGGGAAAGGGAACAAAGGGATTCCCTTACCTGAGCCAGGTGAAAGAAAGGGGTGGAGCAAGCGTTTCGGCAGGGGGGGAAAGGGGGAGGAGTTTTGGGTTTATAAGGTGACTGTAAAAAAGAAAAAATCAGAACTAACCTTTCTTTTGTTCCCCACCCTCCCATCCCTATGTGAAAGTATAAGTCTGGAAAACTATTTCAGAGGTCACTGAAGAAAAAGGGAATAGGGTTTTGTTACAACTAAGGGGTGGAATGCGGTCTCCCCCTCCCCCAGACAGCAGTTAAGAGGTGCCATGGAAATGCAGTATGGGATCCTACCGGCAGCACTGTGCTTTGCGTTCAGGTTGCAAGAAGGTGGGGCAAACCAGAAGGGGCACCTGGGGTAGGTACGGACAAAGGGAATCCCGATTGTCTAGACCGCCAAAACACCAGCTGATGTGCAGGGGGACTCAGCTGGTGGGAGCGCGAATTATGCCAGCTGATGTGCAGGGGGACTCAGCTGGCAAGGGCGGAGAATGATTGGCAATGTCAATCAATTAAGGCCAGCTGATGTGCAGGGGGACTCAGCTGGAAAGGGCGGCGGGCGATTGGGGCTAATCGAGCCAGGTAATACCAATCAGCCATGGGGGAGGAAGACCGCATTTAGTTTAGAAGGGGACTCTGAAATTGTGTTATTTGTGAATTATGTTGTGTTAATTTAATAAAGTGACCTCCCATAATTTTTGCCAAGAAAAAAGTTGTGCCGTGTTTTTTTCAATTTTTAAGGTTGGATGTCTATCTATGTGGTAATAAAAAAGGTATATCCAAGGTTTATGGTTAGGGAATTTGTTTTTTTAAGGTTTAAGGCCCGGGTGGGATCTCTGACCCTTATCACTGCAGTGCAGCTAAACTGGGCAGAACTCCAAGGCCCCACCTCCCACCATGCCATTCTCATGGCTAACTAGGTTTTTTTCCCCCAGTGAATTATAGGTAATAATATGTATGTACATATGTATAATTTTATTTATAAAGCGCCACTTGGGTACGCAGCGCTGTAAATTAAAAAATCGAGAGTATACAAACGAGGGGATAAGTGTAAGCCATTATATAGATAGATAAAAATTAAATACAATTTCATACATCGGTTAAGAAAGCATATATATAAATTATATATAAATTAAGTGCAACAAGCCTTGACACATTAGGAATGAGATCCCTGCCCCGAAGAGCTTACAATCTAAGTGGGAGGGACAACATATAGATACAAGTGGGAGGGATGGGAACAAAGTGCTTAAAAGGGCTAACAATCATTTGTTCTGCTGATGCTCAGAAAGGTAGGATAACAGTCTAGGTTTGAAAGTATTAATGGATGTCACCAGGCGAAGTGAGAGAAGGAGAGAGTTCCAAAGGTAGGGAGCAGCAAGAGAGAATGGTTTAAGGCGGGAGGTAGCAGTGTTAGTTGAGGGTCTGTGGAGAAGATTTCCTTGCAAGGAACGGAGGGCACGACCTGGAACATAAGGGACCAAGAGAGAAGATAAGTAGGGAGGTGCAGTAGAGCGAAGGGATTTAAAGGTTAAAAGTTGGGTATTGAATATGATTCTTTGTTTGATGGACCCTATGGACTGAAGTATCAGGGTTGCGGGTTCTCTTTTGGAGGAGAGCGAGATGATCCGAGCTGCCGAGTTTAAGATAGACTGGAGAGGAGAGAGATGAGAGGCCGGGAGTCCAAGCAGTAGAATGTTACAGTAGTCAAGATTGGAGATTTAAAGGGCATGGATGAGCATTTTAGTTGTTGAGAGAGAGAGAAAAAGGCGGATCTTGGCAATATTTTGCGAAGGAGAAATTGACAGGTCCTAGCGACATTGTTAATGTGATGATGGAAGGAAAGAGAGGAGTCGACGCACACCAGCAAAAATAACTACTTTGGTAGTAGAAATTTTAAAACATCTTTTATTGCGCCAAAATGTTAATACACCATAAAGGCAGCAGGAAAAATCCCAGAGGTCAGGGAGGAATTAAAATTGTGAGAAAGAGCGGGGGAAAGGATTTTAGCACAGTGTCTGAGTAGGAAGGAGCGCGTTGGATCAAGGGTACACATTGTAAGGAGCGAGGACAACAGGCGGTTGAAGACTTCAGACTGGGTGACAGGGGTGAAAGATTCCAGAACTGCAGATGGTGGGGCAGGCAAAAGAAAGGTGAGAGTTGCCCTGGGGTGAGGGGATTAGAGTACGGATATCATCTATTTTATTTCTGAAGTAGTCTGTAAAATCCTGAGGAGCGTTAAAGGGCATGTCCACCCCCCCAACTACTGGCCCCATCATATAGTGTAGTGTAATCCTTACCTCACATCCCAGCTCCATATGGTTCTCCTGTAGTCCCCCCCCAAAGTCCCAAAAACTGCCCACCAGGAGGATAGCAGAGTCCATATAGGACTCTGCCTCCTACATGGCCTCCGGGAGAATTTTGGCATGCGTACTGCAGCCCTTCTCACCCTCCCTCTCCCTCCCTCTAAGGATTCCCTCCCTCTAGTGTGAAACCCTTAATATATAGTATTCCCCCTGCCAGCCCAGCCCCAGCCGCTATATTTATATGTTTAGAAACTTTACTTACCTCTCCTCTTTCCTCCGCCGAAATGAGCTGCCGGCAGCCGCGTCCGTGATTGGCTGCCGCTCAGCCAATCACAGACGCGACTGCCGGTCCCACCCCTCTGCTTGCATTTTCTCGCAAGCAGAGGGCCGGGAGCGCGGCGGAGGAAAGAGGGGAGGTAAGTAGAGTTTGGGGAGCTTTCTAAACATAAAAATATAGTGGTTGGGGCTGGGCTGGCAGGGGGAATACTATATTAAAAAATCAATTTTAGGGCGGACATGCCCTTTAATGGAATGAAGAGTGTCCGTAGAGGAGGGCTACAAGAGATTGTTAAATAGCGAAAATAGACGACATGGGTTATTTTTGTTATTCTTTATAAGCGTTTTAAAGTAGGAGTGTTTTGCTGCTGAAAGAGCCGAATTAAGACACGACAGCATGAGCTTGAAATGGTAAAAGTCCGCCTGACTGCGTGACTTTTTTCACAGCCGCTCAGTTGCACGGGTACAGTGGTGTAGGAACTTGGTATCTGAATTGAGCCAAAGACGTGGATTAGTGGGGCGACTTTTGTGAGTTTGTAGGGGGGCAAAGGAGTCAATAGTAGTGGATAAGATAGAGTTATAGGAATGTTTTAGGGAATCAGGGTTTGAGTCAGACATGAGGGCAGCGAAGCTAGAACTGAGAGAAGAGGATAGAGCCAGAAGGTCTATTGCTCAGGTGTTGCGAACAAGGACAGTAGACGGAGTGTCAGAGGAGAGGGGAGAGTAGGTGGTAGAGAAAGTAATTAGATTGTGATCTGAGAGTGGGAAGGAGTTACTAGCAAACTGAGAGACAGAAAGATTTTTAGCAAAGACCAAGTGTTGGTCCACTGCTAGAGGGAAAAGGAAGAAGTAAGGTGGAAAAAGCGAGAGGGCCAGGATTGCTTAGCGTCGTCAATATGACAATTGAAGTCACCTAGAACTATAGCTGGGGAAAAAAAGATAGAAAGCCAGGTTTCAAACTCTAGGGAAATTAGCTGGGGCCAAGGCCGAAGGGGGTAGGTACATTGGTAAGGTGGGTACAAGGTGGTAAATCAGACTTGGTCGATGGCCACACCTATTACTGTATGGGAATTCTGCTGTCAATTTAAAGGGCAACTAAAGCTTTAAAACATTACAGAATCATAAGTCAACAATAAATAAACCATTTTACTTCTGATTCTGTATTGTTTTAAGGATTTAGTTTCCCTTTAAATGGACAGCAGAACTCCCATACTGGATTTGGCTATTACTGCCTCATTCCTTAGCACTCCTCATTTGTTTTTAAACTACAACTCTCAGCATGCTTTGGTTGCTGGGAGTTGTAGTTTCTAAACATATAGAATGGCAAGGTCATTTGGCCTCCGTAAAAAAAATACCAGCTACACAACATGTGCTACTGCAATAAAATACATGGGTAATATTTTTATAAAAGAACAGTAATCACAGAAAATAAAATCAATAAACTTCCCCCCAACCTCCCCTCCCTCCACTGTACACTGGACTTCTTCCACCCCTAAACCCCCCACAATAGGATCCATACTGGCTGAGCAGTGGGCTGAGCTGAAGGCAGATTGGTGAAGGCTCCTCCAGAGCCGGCTGCAGTAAGGAGGCACTGACGTAAGAAGGACGTACGTAACTTATGTACCCAACGTGCCTGCGTATACTGGCTGCGCCTCTGACTGCTCCAGTCCTGGTCCTGGTCTCCGGTCTCCTGCCTGCACTCTGACTGGTCTCCAGTCTCCTTTCAGCATCGCTGGATGGTGCTTCCCGTTGGTGAACCAGTAGGCTTGGCAATTTTTCTTTTAAAACCTTAAAACCTCAGTTTATACTCAAGTATATACGGTACTTTTAGGACATGTAAACTGAGGCAAATCATTTTCTAAATAATCACACACTAATTAGGATTAATTACCAACAATCTTAAATCTGTTTTTTATTTTTCTTCTCTGACCTTCCAATCCTTTTTTATCTCTAGGAGTTTTATTTTTTAAAGAGGGAAGGACACAGCTAGTCCGTAAAGAACTGTCAATCACCCTGACCCTCCCCCTGGAACACTACATGTAGAAACTATCCATTCTATAAAAGTAAAGCTTATTTCTCTGTCACTGCATGCCTAATTGACTCAGCATTAAGATCAGGAAAAGGAAAAAGCATTATCTGTCGCTCTGCTCTTTCTGTGCAGATAAACCCAATCCTGCAGTTAGCTGCTGTCTGTTTTAGTTCCCAATGTAGCAGTATAGCTAAAGAAATCAATTACAAAGTCCCCCCCCCACACACACACACTAACACACACACACACACACTAACACACACACAGACAAACTCCTTCAAACTCCAACAGCTAAAAGAAAATCTTACTTGATTCAAGCAGTGATTACAGCTCCCAGTGCTGCTTATCTTCCCATAGCAAAGCAGTTTTTCTTTCACTTTCACTATAACACAAAATCACTGGGTGAATGCTATTGGATGTAGTGAGGCACAGATCATCTCCGCTGCACATGCTACACACTCTAGCTGTGCCTCAGTTTTGGGAGGGGGTGGATACATAGGAGACATGCATACTAACTAGGAGTGAGCTCAAAAGGACTTGAGGAGATCTAGTGACAGGGAGCACTGAGAGAAAAAAGGAATCAAATTCCTGGCAGCACTAAAAATATAGAAAAGGATAAAGGCAAGTCATTTTTTTCAGTTTAGTGCCCCGTTAATCTTTAGAGAGTTCCCTTTTTTGACATTTCAAAGTGTTACTGTACATCACCCATGGTCCTCTGTAATTGGTAATGTCAGGGCCATTTTTAGGCATAAGCCGCCTAGGCAAAGTGCTAGTGCGCCTATATTAAACATGGGCACCCAGTATTCTCCCTGTCAGCTTTTACTTTCAGTTTCAGAACTGCTCTCCTTGTGCTGCTGTAATTGCAACATTGTATCTAGTACAGAGCCTGAACTCCACACACTCTATTTAGCAACAAATGTTGCAAATAAACTAAAGGTGAAGGAAGGAGGGGGGAGGATGAGCTCTGCTAATAGTATGGTTCTAAAATGCCAGGTAAAAGCTGCTGCAGACTTTATAACAGTGGCCCCTGTGACTAGCAGCCATGAGATCCCTATCCCTCCCTGCCACTTTCTTCCTTCCACCCAACTCTCCAATTAGAACTTAGAGTAGGTGAGGAGTGAACAATTCAATGGAGGAGACATGGAAAGCAGGTACATACTGTATATCATGTCAATGCTGGCAGCTGAAAGGGTTAAAGGTAATACTCTGCTGGCACTGAAAGTGTTAATAGCAATACTCTGGGAAATTGTTGGCACTGAAAAGTTAATGGCAATACTCTGGGAAAGAGCTGGCACTGAAATTATAAGTAAGAAAGGCTGCTGGCACTGAAGGGTTAATGGTAATACACTGCTGGCACTGAAAGTGTTAATAGCAATACTTTGGGAAAGTACTGGCACTAAGGGTTTAATGGCAGTACTCTGGGAATGTGCTGGCACTGAAATTACTAGTAGGAAAGTGTGCTGGCACTGAAGGGTTAAATGTAATACTCTGCTGGGACTGAAGAGTTAATAGCAATACTCTGGGGTCATTTAGGGTCATTTATATTTTTTCTTTTATTCTTCTTTCAACTGTAAATTTTTTACTGATAAAAAGAGGATGTAAGATAAAAGGCATTTCCTTTTTTTTACTTTTTTTTTTTAACAGACCCTTTATAGCTGACCATTGGCATGCTGCTCATTCACATGTCTTCACCCTATAAGTGTGGCACGAACACAAACAGGAAATATTAGAAGTCCTTGTAGTTGAAGTTATTCTATTCAACCCTTTTTGCTAATGCAGGACCCAGCCATGACACCCTATACAATAACAATATAAATACTCCTTCTACGTTTCATGGTTCATGCTTCCTGTTCAGACCCTGCAAATTTATATATGTTTTAAATAGGATTATGTAGAATGGGTTTAGGCTGTATCAGGGCCGTTTCTAGCCATTTTGGTGCCCTTGCGTGATCAGAATGCAATCCCGTCGTGCTTAAAAGTGCAGTAGTGTGGCCTATCCCTCCAAGAGTATTTGCATTACCATTTTTAGTGCCAGCACTTCCCCAGATTATTCCTATTAACCCTTCAGTGCCAGCAGAGTATTACATTTAACCCTTCAGTGCCAGCACACTTTCCTACTAGTAATTTCAGTGCCAGCACTGACCCAGATTATTGCCATTAAACCCTTAGTGCTAGCACTACTAGAGTATTGATATTAATATTTTCAGTACCAGCAGAGTATTACTTTTTAACCCTTTCAGCTGCCAGCATTGACATGATATACAGTATGTACCTGCTTTCTATGTCTCCTCCATTGAATTATTCACTCCTCACCTACTCTAAAGCCTCGTACACACGATGGATAATTTTCGTACGATGCATCCGACGAACGTTTAACAACATAATCGTTAATCCTCATAATTGAAATGACATTTGTACACACATCAACAAGTCACCACGATAGTCGTTAGATATAGACGTTCGTACATAAAGTAACGTTCGTATTTTTGCACAATTACGAAAGCAGAGCATGCGCCTTTTATATATTTTTTGTAGAACGTTAACGATAATCTGCCGACCATGTACGAATATAAAATAATCGGCAGAACAAATCCGCCAGGCTGGTCGTCATAAAAAGTCAACGGCCGTTGGTCTTTGACGATCGTTGATGCTATATTTTCGTATGAATATCGTGCGATTGCTCGTTCGTCGGCTGCATCGTAATTGCAGCTGACGATTGGGATTTTCCAGGGTACATAATTGCCACAGATTCTTGTACAAGTCATTCTGAATTGAGAAAGCCAGTCGGATGACTAGCGAAACGTCTTCAAGAACTAAACTTTGAGTCCAGTTGATCTAATTGAATATAACAGATAAACCATGACCTGGATAAATGAGAACCTTCACAAGCATATACATGTAATTGTAAAGCGATGCGGAAGATGTTGGCGCTATATAAATCCACAATAATAATAATAATAATAAACAGCTGTTCATTGTGCGTGTGCTCGGGGATTGTGCATCTGGTGTCAAATCGTTCGTGTGTACAAGGCTTTAGTCTGTTATCTACCAGAACCCCCAAATCTTTTCCAGTCGAGATTCACTTAACACAGAGTTATTTATGGTGTAGGTGGCACAAGGATTGTTAAACGCTTACATTTATCAACATGGAATCTCATCAGCCATTCTGCTGCCCATTTTAATTATCTAGATCTGCTTGAAGTTTCCAAAGCTCTGCATAGTTTAGTCAGCAAACACAGAGACCTTGCTCTCAATGCCCCCTTCTAGGTCATTTATAAACATATTAAACAGAAGCGGCCCCAGTACAGAACCCTGAGACACTCTACTTAGAACTTTAGCCCACATACTGTAGATGTAGCTCCATTAACTACTACTCTCTCTCTACGTAGATTAGTCACATGTGTGGCACAGTATTAAAGCTTTAACAACATCCAATTATGCAACATCCACTACTATGCCAGAATCTAAATTCTTACTCACCACTTCATAAAAACCAAACAAGTTAGTCATAAGCTTATGATTAAGGATCAATTGTGGTCTGTAACTCGTAATGCGGTTTGTTCTAGTAAACTTTACTTTTATTATGGTTCCTGACCAATTTGTTGTCGGTATTCAGTGCATCCACCTAACCTTACCTTGAGTGATAATAGTTTAATTCCCCTTTAAAAGCAGTCCACATCTGTTCAGTATCCTAAGAACATATCCCCCACTCTATGAGCTTATTAACGGCAAAAAGTTTTTATTAACCCAGTACACTTTTGTTTTTTGCAACCTATATTGAATGACAATATATCATAATTACTATTCCTTAAGCTTCCCATTTAATGAGCTCAGGGTTTTGGGGGTGGACATGCCCTTTAATGGCAGTTCCTATTAAAAATTGTGCACGTGTGTGTAATGTTTTGTAAAACTGTTTTTGTTGGGTAATATATTTGCACCGATATCTTCAAGTAATATCTAGAGCTCTTTACTAAGCTGCTTGTAAGTACAATATAAGCTTAAGGCCTAAATCTTGTTTACTATTTTACAGAGGCTAAATGGTGTTTAAAGTCACCTCTGTTTTCTTTTTTAAAAGGCAAATTCTGTTAGATATAAATGCATATTTCATATTAAATCTATCTACAAATTAAAATATATGATTTATATTATTAAGCAAACACCAGGGGTAGTGACTTCACTTCACCTAGTTTCTGGTTTATTATAATCATACAGTCTTTATGCCTTTCCTTGATATTTAGCATTTGAGGTCTTGTTTGCTATAGAATTGATCTGTTTGCAATGTAAATAAATGGTAAATAAAAATTAGATTTGCAATAAGATGATTTAAAAGTGTCCACACTTCTTAGTTGTCAGAAGTGCTCTCTAGAAGTAAATGGTGCTCTATAAAAGTAACTACATTGTAACTCATCCATGTTAAACAAAAAGGACCCATCCCCATAATAGTTCTGGAATGCACCAGTGTCTGTGTTTAAGAAAACATTGTATCACCCAAAAACATTGACACTGATCATTCAAATAGGAAAAGTAATGACCTTGCAGGACATTTAATGTTTAAGGGCTAGGCCACACTAGTGCTGTCTGCATGCAATCTGCATTTTTGTGTGCAAACGCATGCACTCCGATTGCGCAATCGCAGAGCATGGCAATGCACATGAGCCTGCCGGAAATGCGTGCGTTCGTAAGCGCTACAGTGTGGCCTCAGTTTATATTTAGCTGGACAGGTAAAATTCATACAGTAAGTTATCTTACCATTCATTTATTGCTTTCTGTTTTTGCTTGGTTTTGTTTATTTGCTCTTCTGTGTCACCATAAAAGCCAGGAAGTTACAATGAAGCTGCCAGACTTAACTATTTGTTTGTCTAGCCTTTTCATATTTATTTTAATGCATTGGAATCCATCCATTTCATTTTTTTTTTTTACACACAAATGACTTTGTGTATGGCTTCTTATCGAAGATTCACTACTCTTGTCATCTCATTTGTAAATTCCATCAATTATTTTGACAGAAAGGAAACTGATTGCATTTATAGCAACACTTTACTGAATATCAGTCATTTAATTACAATATGAATAAGATGTGGAAGCAGCAAAGTACTTGTGATTCAGATTAAGTCTAGGCATATGTCGATCCCTGTTTGTCACATTGTCTTCAGTGGTGTGAAACACCATGCAACAAATCTGCCTTATTGGCTAGCTTTTGTTTTTCACTCACTTCAGATCTTTCCCTTACCTTTAAAGAGTTCTTTTGTCTTGTTAGTTTTTTTCCTGTCTTTTGTAAAGAAAAGATTTTAATGCTTTTTCCAGGCTTACTTCCTCATATAGTAAGGGGCCTCCCACTGGATTACATTCATTCAGCTGTCAGTCCAGTGTGCCAGTGACTGAGGTGCTTTTATTGGAGCAGCTTTGAAGATTTAATTTACCTTCACATAGTGAAGGTTTTATTCAACTTCAGATAAGACATATCAACACAATATTCTGTAGGCTGAATTGGTTTCAATGAAGTCATTCATGTATCATGTATTTAAAGGGCATGTCCACCCTTATTATAAACTTTTGGCATATGATAGTATATGTTCACCCAGCCCCAACCGCTATAAAAATGTTTTAAGAAAGTGCCCAGATCTTTACTTACCTTCCCTCTCTCCTCCTCCAACCGGCCCGGCCTTCTGCTTGCAAGACACTGCAAGCAGGGGGCGGGACCAGCAGCCGCGTCCGTGATTGGCTGAGAGGCAGCCAGTCACGGATGCGGCTGCCGGCTTCTCAGAATGCCGGGGGAGAGAGGGGAGGTAAGTAGAGTTCTGGGGACTTTCTTAAAATTATTTTGATGCGGTTGGGGGAACATATACTACTATATGGGCAAGGGGTTTTATGGTAGGGGGAGGGATCGCAAAACGGGAGGGGGAAGGGCTGCAGTACGCATGCCAAACTTCTCCCGGAGGCCATATGGACTCTGCTATCCTCCTGATGGGCAGTTTTTGGGACTTTGGGGGGGAATACAGGAGAACCATATGGAGCTGGAATGTGAGGTAAGGATTTTATTACACTACATGGTGGGGCCATTAGTGAGGGGGATTATGGTTTTGGGGGTGGACATGCCCTTTAATGAACTGCTATATAGCCATAGATTTCATATGTGTTTAGTCTGTCTTAAACTCCACAAGATTGCATTTAATCTGTTACAGTATCCTAGATATTGCTTTCAATCTGCCCAAATCTCCCAAATAATGCTTTAAATCTGTCTCAATCTCACAGATTTCATTCCATCTACATACCCGTCAACATTGCCGCTTTAATAGTTACAGAGCTACAGGAGGAGAATAATGAAGTGAACCTGATCTTATCACAGCTCTAGGTGAAACCTTTAGAGTAGATGAGTCAGGCTCCACATTTTTGTAATAAGCCAATCAAAGCACTGGACTGGGGTTGTCTGAAATTCAATGGGAGTAGGCTTCTTACTATATGAGGTACTAAGTCCGGAAGAAATGTTAAAATATAATCAGGGTTATTTAATAAAACTTCTTATCGTTTAAAATGGTGCTTATTTTGCCCCAACCAATCAGATGTTAGCTTTCAAATGTTAAATAATATCTGATTGGTTGGGGCAAAATTAGCACCATTTTAAAAACGATAAGAACTTTTATTGAATCTCTCTGAATATTTACAAATGACAGGGAAAAATGAACAAGACAAGCTCTTGTTTGTCTTTCTTGTCTTTAAAGGTAAGAGAAAGATATGAGTGAAAAAATGATGAGCATGGCCTTTAATAAGGATATACCTTAACTATATCCCCTCCTATTGTATACGAATATTTATATGTTCATAGGAGAATGCATTAAGTTTTTAGGAGCTACCAATATGGTGGGGGTATATAATATAAGAAAGATATATAAGTATGGGTACAATTTCTTACTATTACCATCTAAATTACCATAAATGTATATAAGGTATAGCACTGATTTATATTAGGAACAAGACAAAACATATAAAGGCATAAAAGTACGTACAGTAGCTGGTACCCCAATTTTAAAATGGAATAGTCAAAATAGAAGGTTTAGCCATACCCCTGTCACTGCTAAAACCTCTGCATGTGTTTAGACCAATTAAAACCTAAAGAAACTTTAAAGGGCAAGTCCAGCCCTAAAAGGAAAAATTGCATACAGGTAAATTACCCCCCAAAACCCTAAGGGCTAGGCCACACTAGCGCGTTTGCGCACGCGTTTCGCGCTCGCGATTGCGCACGCGATTTTTGCTAAAATGGAAATCGCGGGAACGCAAAAATTCCCGCAATTTCCGATGCGCATGCGTTTTGGTAACGCATGCGTTCACCATTTTTGGTGCGTTAACGCAGCGTTTCCATAACGCGAAATGGCAAAAATGCATGCGCAAAACGCGAACGCAAAGGCGAACGCACAAGAAAAGCGCACACAATCGCGTGCGATAACGCTCGCGATTTTGTGTGCGATTCCTGTGCGTTGTAATGTGGCCTCAGCCTAAACAGTAATAGTTTGAAATGTGAAATATATAAGTCTAACCTGAAATCCTGCACAGTGTCCTGTTTTCCCTGTTTCTGCTTCCTGGTTCTTCCAGTTAGTAACTGTCAGTTATGGATTTGACAGTTGACATCACAGCCAATGACTGAATGTTAATCCCCTAGCTGCCTCTTCTGAGCATGCCCAGGCTCAGTACAGGTTTCTAAATTGCTCAGTTTTCATGAGGCATCCAGAAGCATAGCAGGCATACAGTAATGAATTCATAGGACAAAGTGTGATATATCAACATATTTTAAAGGGGCCATTCTTTCTAAAATATGTTCTTATGAGGGTGGAGTTGTCCTTTAATGTCAGATATCTGTTGTATTCAGTTATATCAACTGGACTTCTAAGACATTTCACTAGTCATCCGACTGGCTTTCTCAATTCAGAATGACTTGTACAACAATCTGTTGGCAGTTTAATGTCTGATATGATTCAGTATTACACCCAATTACATGCTGTTTGTAAAACATGTGGCAAACTTAGCCAGTCAAACAAAATTTCCATTAGATAAAATACTATTTCAAAAGGCACAGACAGACTAAGAGGAACTCGACCATCCCATCTCCATAAGCTAAAGGAAGACTTCCTGGTGGGGACAGGGCCAGCATCAGTATGTGTTTAGCCATGAGAAAACCTGCCTGTGCAGTCACTGTGGGCAACTTGCATGTACCAGTCACTACTGTGGAAAACCTGCATGTACCAGCCACTATTGTGGGCAACTTGCATGTACCACTCACTATTGTGGGCAACTTTCATGTACCACTCACTATTGTGGGCAACTTGCATGTACCAATCACTATCGTGGGCAACTTGCATGCACCACTCACTATTGTGGGCAACTTGCCTGTACCACTCACTATTGTGGGCAACTTGCATGGTCCAGTCACTAACTTACATATACCAGTCACTAATGTTTTTTAAACAGTAGTCTCAAACAGCGATTTACACAGAACTATTGAGATGTTGGTGTTGTGCAACTGTAATAAAATGCTCAGTCAAGTTCAGAAATACACATAGAAGCCAATTAATAATCTCCAGTAATAATTATATAAAGAGTGTACACATACCCACATAGCCCCATACCCCATACACAAATACAAATGTCTCTATCTATATGTAGATATCTTTAGTAATGTGGTTTTATAATTTTCCATACATTATAGTTTCATGTTGTGCAACTATAACACTGTCCACATTTCCAATCTCCCCTCCCCACACACACGCTAACAAAGTTCACTACACATTCATAGAATATAAACTTTTTTGGACTTCTTTATCTCTGGGCGCTGTTTTAAAATTAACGGTTAAGGTTGTGATAACTGATTTGTATGTGGGGGAGACCAAACAGCAACTGCATCAACGTATGGCCCAGCACAGAAGAACCAATTCCTCGGGTCAGGACTCAGCCGTGTACCTGCATCTTAAGGATAAAGGGCATACCTTTGAAGATTGCAAGGTTAACATTTGGCAAAGGAACGTGACTGGTTCAAGAGAGGTGTTAAGGAGGCCATTTATGTGAAAATAAAGAAACCAAGCCTAAATAGAGGTGGGGGGGTTCGACACCAACTGTCTGCCATGTACAATGCTGTTTTCACACCTTACCTTTGACACCTTGGGCGTTCCTATAACACCGCTTAGCCACTATCCAATCATGCCCTTAACACTTGGCTGTGATATGCTAATTGGGATTTATCAGGGTACATAATTTCCACAGATTTTTGTACAAGTCATTCTGAATTGAGAAAGCCAGTCGGATGACTAGCGAAACGTCTTCAAGAACTAAACTTCAAGTCCAGTTGATCTAATTGAATACAACAGATATTCCTTTCAGTATCCACATGGAGACCCCTTAGCATTCACATGGGTGTGGTTTAACCTCCCATTTTGACTATCCCATATTTAAATAGGAATCTCAGCTCCAAAGTAAGTTTATATATTTTGTATATGTGCATCGGCACCCGCAATCGCACTTGTGTACGAACCTTTAGACTTCATGGATTATAACTGCCAGGTAGGTAGTATTTGGAAGTGAGTGCAAATATTGTAAAGTTTAAAGGGAGATTCACCCACAGGCAAAAGCTCTCTGGGCAAATCTCCCGTACGGGATTTACCAGAGGCTGTGCGATTTTGGGTGAATCTCACCCGCACATAAGTATTTAACGCCAGCTATTAGCTGGCGTTAAATACGTCCGCGTAAAGAGGCACGCAACCTCTGGTGCCTCTTCTGGTACTCGCGCTGCCACCACAAAGCGGGCGTTAATGTCGCGCCAACTGATCGACCCATATAATGCTTCCCTAATCCAATAGTCTAATAGCTATGGATTTATTGGAAGGGCAGATGAATCACTTGTATGTTCAAACCCTTGGGTAGGAAGTGCTAAAGCATAACCGTGGGCTGTAAGTCAGGAAAATGTCTTTATTCCAGGATGTATGAAAACTACACTTTCTAGAATTCTGTACAGTCAGGGAATGCTGGGAGTTGTAGTTTTTAAAGATGTGAAAAGTTCATCAAGAAGAAACTAACCGCAAAACAGAATTCTGGGATTTGTAGTTTTCATATATGGGAAAGGTCACAAGCATAGGCTGTATTAGATCTAGACAGATGCCTTAGCTACAGGATATTAAGAAAAAACTTACTACAAACAGAGAATGCTGGGAATTGTGGTTTTCAAACACGTGAAAGGTCACAAGTTAAACACGCCTGCTCTATACCATTAGGCTGTATTATATCTAGACACACGCCTTTGCCACAGGCTATAAATAAGATACTTTGCATGTCCCCACGCATTTCTTTAAGTGAGAAATACGTGTTTTTATGTTAGATTATTAGGGCAATGCTCTTATAATAACATGAGGCTCTACTTCATTATATACTCTGTGGGGAGCTTTTAGCTCCTCTATCCACACCTCTCCCTAACATGTACAGTATATTCAATCAGTATTTTGTGCTTCCAAGTCCTAACCCCATAGTGACTGTAAATCTGGAACTTGCTGTGGTAATTACTAATAAGTATGAACCTTGCATGTTAATCAGAATACTGTATAGGATTTAAGGTGGCCATACATATATCCGATTTTACTTGCGCAACCATGCGCTCCTGTGATATTAGATTGATCCTGCCGGAACCGCCTTTCCCATTCTTTTATGCCACCGACAGGCGGTTCTTGCAGGATCGGTCTATTGTTGTGGGGGCGCTGGGTCGGGAAAGTAAAATCGGATATATGTATGCAGTGTTCTCCCTAGGGTCTTTTAGCCGGGCGGCCCACCCGGCTACTTTTTCATGCCACCCGGCTGGAAAAAGTTTCTTGACAGAACACTTGTGATTTAAAAGAATTTAGATATAGGTTTAATAGGTGCCAATAGATCAGTTAAAACTCCCGCCAAAACTGCCCAATCCAGACCACTTCTTTACACTTGCAAGATTATTTTTGCAAGATCCCGAATGCCACAAAATGGTGGCACATGTGCTTGTGCTGCCATATTACATCTGGGTTACCTTCAGATGTTACCGAACTACAACTCCCTACAGATGTTGCTGAACTACAACTCCCTCCCGATATTATCGAACTACAACCTTCCTGTAGATGTTGCCGAACTACAACTCTCTGGGAGTCATAGTTTTCAAACATCTAGTGGGACAAAGTTAGACATCTCTGACCTATATAATGAGCATAATGCAGTGCACATTTTTCCACACCCGGCTACTTTTTCATGCCACCCGGCTGGAAAAACATTCTGGGGAGAACACTGTATGTATGGGCTGCTTTTGATTTCCCATAGGTGCTGTTTAGATTGCCTGGGTCTGTTCTCAGACCTGCAGGTTTATTCCACATAGACCCTCTATATTCTAGCTGGCAGGTAGTATAGGTAAGGGAGGATATAAGTGTGTGTTTGTTCATTTAATTTAATGTGATTGCTTGGGTTTTTTTCTGGACCTTCAGACTAATTTTATTAGGGCCCCCCCTGGATGTTTCCTGGTGGTTCCTGTGAGCACTGCATCTACACATAGCAAAACATACACACATAATTTCCACTGTGCACCAACGGGCACACTTTTGCTAGTGTGTATATATATATTATTATTATAAAAGTAAATTTTAATCACAAAAGTTTACGCGTTTCCGCTCACACAGGAGCCGTCGTCATATATATATATATTTCATGTATATTGATAAAAATATATTTATCAAAAGAATGAAGCTTACCTTATTTATGTGTACTTTTTATTTAATCAAACTCAAAAAACATTTCTGTACCTTAAAGGACAACTCCAACCTCATAAGAACATCTTTTAGAAAGAATGCCCAATTTAAAATATGTTGATATATCATAGTTTGTCCTTTAAATTCATTATTGTATGCCTGCTATGCTTCTGGATGCCTCGTGGAAACTGAGCAATTTAGAAATCTGTACTGAGCCTGTACTGAGCCCGGGCATGCTCAGAAGAGGCAGCTAGGGGATTAACATTCAGTCATTGGCTGTGATTTCATCTGTCAAATCCATAACTGACAGTTGCTAACTGGAAGAAACAGGACGTTGTGCAGGATTTCAGGTTAGGCTTATATATTTCAGATTTCAAACTATTACCGTTTAGGGTTTTGGGGGGTGATTTACCTGTATGTAAGTTCTCGTTTTGGGGCTGGACTTGTCTCTTTAAATTAGATATTGTCTTCACAGGAAACCACTTCAAAAGATTTACACTGCTAAAGGCATACAACTGAACTCTCCTTAGAAGCAATTGTTGCACTACATATGTGAGGCAAATTTGAACTTTGAAAATATCTCAAACTGAAAACTTTTTATTCAGCAAGTACATATCCTAATTCATATTGCTTGTGTTCATTCCTATGAATTTATTTTTTATCATTATTATTGTGGATTTATATAGCACTAATATCTTCCATATTGCTTTACAAGTACATGTATACATTCACATCAGGTCCTGTCCCGTAGAGCTTACAATCTAAGCACATCTATTTGATTTTGGGAGAAACCAGAGATATCCCATGCAAGCACAGGGAGAACATACAAATTCCTTGCAGATGTGTCCAAGGGTGGATTCGAACTCAGTGCTGCAAGGCATCAGTGCTAGCCACTGAGCCACCGTGCTGTTATTTTGTTTAAAGGGTATGTCCACCCTAAAAATAATTTTTTAATATAAGATTCCCCCTGCCAGCCCAGCCCCAACCGCTATATTTATATGTTTAGAAAGCTCCCCAAACTCTACTTACCTCCCCTCTTTCCTCCGCCGCGCTGAGCGGCAGCCAATCACGGACGCGGCTGCCGGGAGCTCATTTTTCGGCGGAGGAAAGAGGAGAGGTAAGTAAAGTTTGGGGAGCTTTCTAAACATATAAATATAGCGGTTGGAGCTGGCGGGACAGGGGCAATACTATATATTAAGGGTTTTACACTAGGGGGAGGGAATCCTGAGAGGGAGGGAGAGGGAGGGGGAGAAGGGCTGCAGTACGCATGCCAAACCTCTCCCGGAGGCCAGGTAGGAGGCAGAGTCCTATATGGACTCTGCTATCCTCCTGGTGGGCAGTTTTTGGGACTTTGGGGGGGGGACTACAGGAGAACCATATGGAGCTGGGATGTGAGGTAAGGATTACACTACACTACATGATGGGGCCAGTAGTTGGGGGGGATTATAGTTTTGGGGGTGGACATGCCCTTTAAAATAAAAACATAAGCAAATGCACTTTATCTAGTAGATTATGGTTTCAATTAAGTTTTAGGTGACTTTGTTTGGTGGGATCAAAATAAGCTTTGGGTACAAATGCTAGAGCCTAGTACAAACGTGCGATTCCTTAAACCCAATTGACATGCAGCTGATAAACGGACATTAGTCGCACATGCGTGGGTGCTTGGTTGGACGTCATCTTTTGATCATGCAGGACTGACCACCAATGATAAAGGTTCCCTCAAGCACACCAGAATTGGCAACGGCCTTTAGTTGGCTGGTGCAAACCTCCTAATTCTCTACACCAATTGTTAACGCAGTCTAATATATGCAATCGAAGCGAGGCGCACACTACGTATAAGTGAATATATATATAGAATTTATTAAGCAAACATACGTTTCAGAGGACTATAGTCCCCTTCCTCAGGTGTAATATCTAAGTACTATAGATCCCCCACAAATTTTGTGTGTTTGCTTAATAAATTCTAATATCTTCACTTATATGAAGTATGCTCCTCGATTCGATTGCCTGTATTGGACTGACCACCAATGATGCCTGACTGAGTGGCCACACACATGTGATTATCATCTGGGACGTCCACCTGCAGCTTATTCATTGTGTGTTGGTCGCAAAATTGCACATATGTAGAACCTTAAAGGATATGTACACTGGAAAATTTGTTTTTTTTGGATTGCCCATTACTGGAAACTATCATTCTTCCCACTATCGCTAACATATTTTTTGTTGATCTGTACGCTATTTCTTTAGATATTCAGTCTGAAACATCTTACATTTCATCTGTCAATCAAGTGCCTTAGTATCATAAACTTTTTTGTTATGTATAGTTTTGCTGGAATGGTGACAGTTGGTACGTGAACTGCATGGTAGGAAATTCCCTCTCCCAATGCTGCCTCATAGGGATTACTGAGCATGCTTGCCAGGGCCACCATCAGGGGGGTAAAGGGGGTACTCCTGTATGGGGCCCGGACTTGGAAGGGGCCCAGAGAGTGAAAGGAAGAAAAAAAATGTTTTTTCTGCAATACTGAATTCAACCATTAGGTGAACTCCATTCCTAGATAGAGAAGACAAACAGGGCATTTCTATGTGGCTCCACCCCCTCCTGCCCCTCCCCTGAACTTTTATCTTCTGTGCTGTGATCTCCATAGAGAGCAGGAGGGAGTAACTGTAAGTTATACTGATCTCATTTCTGGTTGTGAGAGTCCATGGGGGGCATTGTTACCCTCTGTCTCACTGCTGTGTACAGGGACTGATAAATTTCCTCTTTGGGGCTGGCCGCTGCTGGGGCCAGAACCTAAATAGCAGTGATGGAAAACCTTGTAACTTCCAATGTTAAGAAATTACAACTCCCAGCATGCCTTGTTTGCATTCTGCTACTAAGGCAGGCACTGCACATTGGGTAGGTAATAGCCTAATAGGGCTACTGGGCTATATTACCTACCCCATGGGGGCAGCATGGCAGCTCCACAGCATCTCTATCCTGCCTATATACATATCTCCATCTCTGTCACATAGCACTATGGCAGCTCCACACTGAGATGGAGATATGGATATAAGCAGGATAGAGATTGTGTCACATATAGCAGTATGGCAACTTCACACCATCCCTATCCTGCCCATATCCAAATTTCTATCTCTGTGTCACATTGCAGCACACCATCTCTATTATCAGGATATAGACAGGATAGAGATTGTGTATGGAGCGCAATCTGAGATAGAAATATGGATATAGGCATGACAGAGTGTGGAGCTGCCATGCTGTGTGGCAATAGTGGCAGCCTTTTTCCAGACAGTGCACAAATGGGTAGGTGTAAAGATTTGAGCATGGAGAATGGGGTGAATATATCAATAGAAATACATTTTAAGCAACACTAATGTAGAATATATTATGAGGTCTAATATGGGATCCAGTCTGTGTGAGCTTGGCTTAAAGTTACTGTATATACTCGAGTATAAACCGAGATTTTCAGGCTAAAAAAATAGCCTAAAAAGAGAGTCTTGGTTTATGCTCGAGTCAGACACTTACCTGCTCGGGCGGCCACACGCTCCGCATCCTCTGCTGGCTGACGTCACTACTCGGCGCCGGGAAGTGAGGCTGGCGCTGAGTAGTGATGTCAGCTAGCAGAGGAAAGTGGAGCATGTGGCCGCCAGAGCAGAGAAGAGGATCCAGAGCAGCCTGCAGGGGAACATGTGGAGCAGGTAGCAGAAGGCAACTGTGGGGACTCAGAAGGGGGGGAAGTAGAGTAATTCCTGCAGTTTCTATTCCTTGCCACTGCAGATGTTTGGAAGCTACAACTCCCAGCAACTAAAGCATGCTGGGAGGTGTAGTTTCCAAACATCTGGAGTGCCAAGGAATGAGGCTTTAGTTGCCTTTTAAATGGACATAAGAATTCCCATACAGTAATAGCCAAATCCAGTATGGTTATTACTGTATTAATGCCTTCTGATTCTGTATTGTTTTGAGACTTTAGTTGCCCTTTAAATGGACAGCAGCATTCCCATACAGTAGTCCCATACAGTAATAACCATACTAGATTTGGCTATTACTGTATGGGATTACTGTATGGGAATTCTGCTGTCCATTTAAAGGGCAACTAAAGCCTTAAAACAACACAGAATCAGAAGGCAGTTGTGGTCATATTTTCTACCCTTGGTTTATACTCGAGTCAATCACTTTTACGCCTTTTTAGAGGTAAAAGTGGGTACCTCGGTTTATACTCAGGTCAGTTTATACTCAAGTATATATGGGTATGTTATATTTACACCAGTCTGTGCCCTCTGGGCATGAGTGTGTGTACTGGACACGGGTACATTACATATTTACCGGTCTGTGTGTGCGTTGGGGAGGTAGAGCATGTCTAGCGCCTGTTAATGTAACAGGCTTAATGTCTAGTTGACTTATAATATTGCAGGTAACAATGTAAAATGGGAATAATGGTCTTTAAATGTGTGTAACCTTAACAAAGTGGGCGTGTTCTTAACAAAGTGATTGTGGGGAAAAAATCTGTTTTAAAATATTGGGAGGTATGGACTGTCTGAGTTGGTTTGTGCTATGGGGGGCCCAGAAATGTACCCAGTATGGGGCCTAGGAAAGTCTGATGGCGGTCCTGATGCTTGCTCTCACAGAGAGTCAGAAAGTCTAGCAGAGGGCTGGGGGACTGAGCTTCAGTAAAAGTACTGGAAGTCATGTAGCAACACAAACACATCATTTATTGATTGAAATGATACAAAGTCATTTACTCAGTGAACAATTCCTTTTTAAGGTGAACTAAATTTTTAAAATCCTAATGTGAAAGCTTTTCTCCACAGTACACCTATACATGATTCTTCTCTAGTAAGCTGCATTTAGTACATGTGAGAAATAGATTCTGTAACCAAGAAGTCTTTTGTGTTGTTGCCAGTACAACTCACAGTCCATGTAGTCTTCAAAGAGCACCACCCAGTTTTCACTGTCTTTACACACAGAGTATTTTCTATACAGATGTCTCCACACAGAACTGCACTTTATTTAGCAGCTAGTATGGATTACAAACTGCCTTCCTGGCAATACAAAATATTCAGCTTTGTTTCCATTATGTACCATGCAAAAACTAGTGTTTCGTACAGTATCTTTGTTTGGGATAAGGATTAAAGCTTTGTTTTTAGCAAGACTGAGTACACGAGGTTGCAGGTTCAATTCACCAGACTTTTGATTTTTATTGAAATGTTAATATACTGTTTCTCACATGTATGGTAGCTTAGAATTAATTTGGTTTGTGTACTATGTTGGCAATTTAAGGTGGCCAGTAAAATTTCCTATCATTGTATGGGGCCAGTAAATTTTCTGTTTGCACTAACCTCGCTAGGTTTAAAGGGGAAGTTCAGTGCAAATACATGTACTTTTCAGAAAAAAGAGCAGTATTTTTTCATCCTAATGACCTTAATCTGCCCATTCAGCATTGTGTCTGTATATAAATAAATGCAACTGAAATACTGACTTCCTGTTTGCAGGACCCCTAATAGAGACTGTTATGGTCTTGCCCTTGACCCAGCGCCTGGGTTGATTCAGTTGCTCAGTAGAGATCTGAGCATCTTTGACCCATCCAACAGCCAATCAGTAGAAATTATTGTTTGGAACATTCCGAGGATGTGGTGCATCCTGGGAAGAAGAAGGTCTGTTAGAACCTGAAATGTCAGCTCCCTAATGTCAACAGCAGGGAACAGCAAAGGGTATGAAATCAACTTATTTTAAATAATATACTGATAATTTCCACTGAACTGTCCCTTTAAAACACCTAAATCAGTTCCTTAATGTACTTACAAACCTTAGATACCTCGTTCAGGGGCTCTTCTGCTTCCGTTCACAGAAAAGCAGAAGGGGCCAGACCGGCAGCCGCATCTGTGATTGGCTAAGACTTGGTCAATCACTGACACAGCTGCTAGTCCTGCCCCTTCTGCTGCTTTTGTGCAAGGGAACGTGAGCGGGTAAGTACATTTAGGTGCTTTAAACATAGAGTTTAGGATGGGGGGATTCCGTACCTTATCCGAAGTTTTCCATCAGATCGATGCCACCACTGAAGGGATCCGGAGGGAGGGAGGAGAGCTCCACTGCACATGCCAGAATCCTTTCAGAGAAACAGAAGGAGGCAGATTCGTATTTTACACAGACAGGCTCCTTTTTTTCTTTACCTGGACTTGAATTATGCCATGCAGGACAACCATAGGGAGTAGAAGAGGAAGGTAGAGAAATTTTAAGACTACTCAGTGGTCCCAACAGTGTGTGTGTGTGTGGGGGGGGGATGCTCTTTTCCCTTCCGTCTTTAAGCATGCCCATGTTAAACCCATACTAAAAAAGCCCTCACAAGACTCCTATTGTGTAGCTAACTACCGCCTGGTTTCTCTTTTACCAATAGTCTCTAATCTGCTATAACTGTTATTATTCACCCATATCACTAACTACCTTTATGCTCATAACCTTTGCAATCTGGATTCTGTCCTGCGCATTCCACTGAGATGGCCCTGTGTAAGGTTGTGAATGATCTGCAGGTTGCAAATGCCAATGGTCACTTTTCTATTCTTATTTATTTTATCCTTGACCTCTCCTCTGTGTTCGACAGTCGACCATTCCCTCCTAATGTGGATCTCTCTAACCGAACTCTGTATCTTATGCTAACAACACCTCTTCTCCGGTTCCTCATAGTGTGGGGGGTGCCGCAGGAATCTGTTTTTGGACCCTTATTGTTCTCCCTCTACACTATTTCCTTGGGAGATGTCATTAGCTCTTTAGGCTTTAAGTATCATTTATATAAATATAATACACAAATCTACTTATCACCTACACCTACGCTAACTCTTGTATAACTCACTTATTGTTTGACCCGTCCACAGGAGCTCCCCCAGGCATGTACAATAGTGATTCTGATTCCTGTGCTGGATGTTGCGGTCAATAGCAATTCAGCTCCCGCTCGTCTGTAGGTCCAATACCAAAGATAAAGAGTGAACTCTGCTCCGATTCACAAGGAAATCAAACCAGGCATCTGGCAAACATACTTTATTGATGCAAATTCAAGTCATCCGTGCAATATAGTGTGGAAATACTCCATCAGGTCTGACATGTTTCGTGGACACTGCCACTTAGTCAGAGTCCTTTCTGCATCTAATATAGCGCTGAATATATCAGTTGGGGTTGGGGGCAGGTAACTGACAAGTGAACAGTTTTAAGTGTGGACATGCCCTGTAACATTTAGGTGTTGGCATACAAACAAATGAAGAAAGGTTGCGGCCTCACTACAGCGGTCAGTAACACATGAAATGCACAAATGTAATGTAGTGCTTTTCATGTGCGTTTGTACTTCGTTTTCTGTAATAATCCAAGCGCGTGTTTTGCAAAAAATGTGCTCCAAAAACAGATTGCAGCGCAGTGTGGCCACCCACATTGTTATATGCTGGCATGCAATTATCACATGCTAACAAATCGTAAAACGTGATCATAAGGGTGCAAGAAATGTGGTAGTGGGGCGAAGCCCTTAATCAGGTTAATTGTGGTCCTATATGAGAAGTATTTCTTAAGGTCCGTACACATGTGCGATCGCTGGTGCCGTATATGGGCTTTTCATCGCCCGAAATGGCCGTTCGGTTAGGGGTGATCTCTGAACGAGCGGGCGTTTCGGGCGATAAAGTGCCTCATATTTGGTCTTTCATAGACATCGTGCGTTGCAGGTTGGCAATCGCACGTGTGTACGAACCTTTACTTCAGTATGCCACTGCAGCTATGGAAATTTTTTCCTTTTCACATTAAGTCAACGTTGCAAATGTAGTTTTGCCAACTGGTTGGACTTAGACAACACATTTTGTGGGGTCTATATTGACTTGTGGGTGCTGGGTAGTTGGACCGGTTTCATATGTTTAATATTTTGTTTACTAATCCTCCAAAGGTTGCAGTTATGGAAAGGGAATAGCTAATTAAAGGAACTGTTTAGTTAGTGGTTTGGGTGGAATATAAGGGTAAACCAGCCAAAACATACATCTATCCTAAAAAGATGTATTATATTCAGAACCTATTCTGCTTCATTGATTTGGAGTCTATGCAAATCTATCATGACACTGCAAAAAAAGCTTGTTACATGCTTTCCCACACCCCTTTTGTGTGTGCGTATGTGTGTGGGGGGGAAGCACAAACTTTCTGGTTATGAGCTGGTTAGTTACATGCTCAAATGTAATATGAACCACATATTGCAAAAGAAATTATGCTTCAAGCTAAAAGTGAAATTAATGTTTGTCTCCTATTGTATAAGAATATTCATGTTCATGGGAGGTTGCATTGAATTTTAGGAGCTACCAATGAGGTAGGGGTATAAAATATTATATTAAAGGGCATGTCCACCCTTGAAATTTTTGTTTGATATAACATTCCCCCTGTCCCCCCAGCCCCAACCGCTATATTTTTATTATTAGAAAGTGCCCCAAACTTTACTTACCTTCCCTCTTTCCTCCGCCGCACTGCCAGGCCCTCTGCTTGCGTGAAAATGCAAGCAGAGGGGTGGGACCGGCAGTCGCATCTGTGATTGGCTGAGCGGCAGCCAATCACGGACGCGGCTGCCAGGAGTTCAGTGAGGCGGAGGAAAGAGAGAAGGTAAGTAATGTTTGGGGCACTTTCTAATAATAAAAATATAGCGGTTGGGGCTGGGGGGACAGGTGGAATATTATATGTAAAGGGTTTTACGCTAGGGGGAGGGAATCCTAATCGAGAGGGAGGGGGAGAAGGGCTGCAGTACGCATGCCAAACTTCTCCCGGAGGCCAGATAGGAGGCAGAGTCCTATATGGACTCTGCTATCCTCCTGGTGGGCAGTTTTTGTGACTTTGGGGGGGGACTACAGGAGAAACATATGGAGCTGGGATGTGAGGTAAGGATTTTATTACACTACATGGTGGGGGGGATTATAGTTTTGGGGGTGGACATGCCCATTAATATAGGAAAGATGTATTTTAATGTGTGTATCTGTCACTAAATACATTTAAATTACCATAAAAGGAAAAGAGGAGGTGAAGCTGGAACAATAGAAATGTCTACAGACAGAGGCAAGTATCTAAGTATCTGTCTGTCCCTATGCCTTTATTCCAGTCTGTCTGTCCCTGTCTCCCCACACATACATGCATTTGTATTCACTACCCATATATACATAAATACCTCTTCATGGTGTGTCATATAATGCCCGATATATTACATATATTACAGTAATTAAAACACAAGTTTTAATTACTAACTTTTAGAGCAGTACAGACAACCAAGTTCTTCCATAATAAATACAGCACATACACAATGATATTAAAAAACACTGGTCACACTCCCCCTCACACACACACAAAGAGTTCACTACTCATAAGTAGAATATTAAAATTTTCTGGTTTATTTATCCAGGCTTGCAGCTGTATTTATAGAGTTAAAGTTGCTCTAACTAATATTAAATCCTTCATTGCAACGGCTGCACGAGTATCGCAAAAGACACCAGCGTAGCCCACGCAACTAACTCAGTATGTGCTTGTGCATGTAACAGCGTGACTATTTAACGCCAGCTGATTGCTAGTGTTAAAGTCGCACTGCAGGTAAAGCACAATTTTCAAACTGAGATTTACTTTGTACTTTGTATAAATGCATGTGCACGGAACTCACAAGCATTACTGTTTGAGGCTCAAGCAGGGGAAAGCAGAGGAAATCTCAGAGGGGTGGACCTTAACATTCAGCAAACCAGTAACAAGATGTCAGCAAATTCCAAGGCACAAAGGTAGGCTCTGGAGGGGCATAGGTAAAAAAAAAAATATGGCAACGGTATTTTTAAAGCTGCAGCTTCCAAATGAACATAACTTGATTTTACAGTGCACCTATCCTTTAAATGTACTGGTAAAAAATAGTGTCACTGAAAAAAGATTTATCATTTAATCAAGACAGAAAGGTCAAAATGTTGCAAGACAAAAGTGTAGTCGCCTATACAGAAAATGATCTACTTTACAGCCAAAATCTCAGCAAATTAAGTAGTGGTGCTGTGAGATCCAACTTTAATATCTTGTATGACATCCATGAGCTTGAAGGACAGCATCCATGCGGCAAGGATTCATACAATTTATTGATGAAATCATCGGGAATAGCCAAGAAAACAGTCTTGCATGCCTCCCAGAGTTCATCAATATTCTTTGGTTTCGTCTTCCATGCTTCCTCTTTCATCCTACCCCACATATGATCAATGATGTTCATGTCAGGTGACTGGGCTGGCCAATCCTGGAGCATCTTGATCTTCGCCTTAAGGAACTTTGATGTGGAGATAGAAGTATGCGACGGAGCACCATCCTGCTGCAGAATTTGGCGTTTTTTATGGTTGGGAATATATGCGGTAGCTAAGATTTCTTGGTATTTTACACTATTTATGTTGCCTTCCACCCTGCAGATCCCTTGCACACCCCCATACTTCACTGTTTTCTGGGTAAATCTCGGCTCCATGCAGGTTCCAGGAGGTCTGAAATATTTGCGGTGACTGTGGTGTAATTCAACAGAAGATTCATCTGTAAAATCCACATTTTGCCACTTTTCCTGCATCCATCCTTTTAGCAGGCTGTGGGAATTGGCAAATGCCACACGGTTTTTCAATTGTCTTTTGTTTAGTGCTGGTTTATGGGCACTGATTCGACCATGGAGGCCATTTCGAGACAGAATCCGACAAACTGTTCTGGTTGACACAGGGATTTCAGGTGACCAAGTCTCCTGGAGCTCTGCTGCAGTTGAAAATGGGCTTGCCTTGGATTTTCGAGCCAACAAATGGTCCTCTCAACAGTTTATGTGACGGTCTAGTGTACTGGGGTTCACACCTGACACCTAATTGATCCATTATTATTCACAGGTGAAGCCCATATGACAAGGCGCCAACACTTTGCAAAAATTGACTCAATGGGCTTTACCAAGCTGTGAATATTAGAATACTTTTTGTTAGTTTTGTTTTGCATTGAAACATTATTACAAAAGCTGTTTGGGGTAAAATGAACCATTTTTTGAAACAAAGTCTGCATTAGAATTATTGTTAAGCGGCACTTCAGGTCTATTTGTACACAAGTGACAAGACTTTTGTCAGAAACTGTATATGTGTGCGTGTGTATATATATATATATTGTTATTAGCACCGACTTTTGACAGGTCAGCCAGGAGGAAGGACTATCGGTCGCGACAAAAGCAGATGCGTCCGTCAATAACCACGACAGAGCGCGTGGTCCCATTGAGGGCCGCGTGATCGTCTGTGGTTTTCCGACCTGTCCGATTCGGATGAACAAACGGTTGGTCACGGCTGCCACAAGGAACCATACAATAATTCGGCTCGACCGATCAAAACATTCATGTCAGTCGCTCGGTTGGACCGAATTATTATATGGTGTGTACCTAGCTTTAGATTTTCTTGTGTGTTTGCTTTGTTACATATTTTGTTACATTAGAAATGCATAAAATATTGTGGAACGCATTACATCTTGAAAACATACTGAATGCAGAATGATGCATTCAATAAATCCTAAAAGTAAATAAATTGTCTAGGGGAACTAATTATGAAATTATTGATATACCAAGATGCATATGTTAAATTAAATGGAAAATGTCAGCGTTTGAAAGTCACTCTTTAAATTGACCAGGTTTCTACAGTATAACAAAAAACACACTTACTAAGAGGACATGAATCCACTACAGTAGTTCCAATTGGTGAAAGGATTCCCCACTTTTACATTTGTATTTACAGGGTTTCTGCCAGACTGCAGTTCTGCATTGTAAGGCTAATTTTGATGAGTGGGTTGTTTGATACCATGGAGAATTTGCGCTGTTGCTAAAAATGTTTGGAATATGAGCTTGAGTGGGTGGAGCTGAAGTGATGCTACACAGTATAAAGTGTACTGAGACCTTCAATATTTTCTGGTTTTCTCCCGGTAAATGCTATTTACATATTGAAATGTTAGGAAATATGCTTTGCTTAGGACAATTACACATTTTTAAGGCAGCTTGTTTATTTGAGATTTAATTTTATTATTTGAAGAAGTAAAATAAGTTCTCAACAAGCCTTTACGCTTCATGGGTTTTGCATTAAAAAGCATTTTGTTCTACTGCACTCTGTTTAAAAACTGTATTCTCTAAATGCTTGCTAAGGTAAACTAGTCCTAGCATCATGACAAATTGACAATAGGTAAAATTTTAAGGAGAACACCTATACATTAAAAGATTCTTCTGTAGTAAGTTACATTTAGTATTTGTAAGCAATAGATTCTGTATCAAAGAAGGCTTCCAAGTTGTTGCCAGTAAAACCCATGTTGGCTTCAAAGAGCCACTCCCCCTAACCCCAGGATTCACTTTCTATGCACAGATTTTCGAGCGAACAATAAACAGGGAGATGTAATAAAAGTTCTTATTGTTAAAAATGGTGCTAATTTTGCCCCAACCAATCAGATGTTAGCTACCATTTGAAAGCTAACATCTGATTGGCAGGGGCAAAATTAGCACAATTTTTAATAATAAGAACTTTTATTACATCTCCCTGAAAGTTTCTAAATGTTTAAAAATAGCTGATTGCATGTATGAAGGAAACATACACGCGATCAGCCGTTTAAAAGACTGTATATGAACTTTTGGTCTTTTAAACAGCTGATTGCACGTATGTTTACTGCACCTTTGGCACACTGGTGAGGGTGTGTGTCAGGGGCCCGGCCTCCAATCTCATGGGGGGGCCTGGGCCCCTGCAGTTACGTCCCTGTTCTGGGCTGTAACGTGATTGACTGTCGGCTTCCAGAAAGCAAGGCTGCAGCTTCCTGTAGAGTGTACTGCATACACTAAGCTGGGTGTTCCCAGATAAGGGGAATTATGGGAGCTGACCCCTAGTACCCACAGGTTATTTTCATAAGTCACCCAGCATGCACAGCAAAGGGAGAGGTGAGACACAGCTTTTTGTATCTTTGCAAATGTGCTCTTTCAATTGGGGCAATGTTGTCTGTAGACTTTAATTTCCTCTTTAAAGGAGAATGAATAAATAATGAGATAAATATTAATAGTTGTGTTTCACTGTTTGTTTCCTAGTTGCCGGGGTTTGTGATAAAGTGTAGGTATAGTTACCTAAAATAATAAACCACTAAATACCAACTGCAAGATAACCGCTTAACGCTACATAAAATATATTTAAATTTAAAGGGTATGTCCACCCCTGTAAAAAAAAAATTGGCATATAGTAGTGTTCCTTCCCCCAGCCCCAACCGTTATAAAAGATTTTCAGAAAGTCCCCCGATAGTTACTGCTTGCATGAAACGGGGCCGGATTGGCAGCCGTGTCCCTGATTGGCTGAGAGGCAGCCAATCACGGACGCGGCTTCTGGCTGCTCAGAGGGCCGGGGGAGAGAGGTAAGCTAAGTAGAGTTCAGGGGACTTTCTTAAAAATCTTTTATAGCGGTTGGGGCTGGGGGAAGGAACACTACTATATGATAAAGGGGTATTATGATAGGAGGAGGGATCGCAAAACTGAAGGGAGAGGTGGGGGGGAGGCCTGCAGTGCGCATGGCAAACTTCTCCTGGAGGAGAGACTGGAGGCAGAGTCCTATATGGACTCTGCTATCCTGCTGGTGGTCAGTTTTTGGGACTTTGGGGGGGGATTACAGGAGAACCATTTGGAGCTGGGATGTAAGGTAAGGATTTTATTATTACACTACAGAGTGGGGCCAGTAGTGGGTTAACTTATAGTTTTGGGGGTGGACATGCCCTTTAATAGTAAAATATATTTTTTACAGAAGGATATGAAAAAAACTGTACACTTTATGCCATGATGGTTGATGTTCTATCCAGTTACTGACTACTGTTTCCCAAGCTGCCTCCTCTGTGCATGTACAAGCTTGTAAAAGTCTTAAGAGGATGGGTCCTTCCTTAGAAAGGAGTGAAGAATGTCAGGAGAAATATGTGCCACAAGGAAAGTCTTGGCACAGGCTTTGTAGTCTTGATGTTGGGAGAGGGGATACTTAACCTAACTCGTTTTCTACCAGAATTTGTGATTGTTGGGCAGGGGGAGGTAGGAGAATGATCTTAGCAATCTGCTTCTGGTCTCTGTATCCTCCCAGACTCCATGAGTGGTGACACTGAAACTGGTAATGCACTCATATTCAATACCTGATTGCTCAGCTTTTAAAAAAACAACATTAAAGGATAAGTATAGTGAAAACAAATACAGTTGAAATGGTAGCTGAATCCCTAACTAACCTTCCCCCCCCTTTTTTTTTTTTTAGGTCCCTTCAGAGCCTACCTGAGCCATGGAAAGTGCTGGCCGTCTTGGAAGATGAAAGAAGTCCGGTATGCTCCGCCTCCTGAGTTGCTGGACCTTGTTTCCAGCTTGTGTCTAAATCTTCAGTGCCAGTTAGGTCCGTGCATGCGTGCGCCACCCGCCGCACGTGCGATTGACCTCATGACGCGTGCGACGTGACCTTAGTGTGTGCTAATACAAGCATGCGCGGTGTGATGACATCACACGCGCGTGGTCATCACAACGCTAATGTCATGTCGCATGCGTCATGATGTCACGCACGTGGCGGGTGCCGCACGCAAGCACGGACCTAACTGCCACTGAAGATTTAGACACAAGCTGGAAACGAGGTCCAGCAACTCTCGTGGGGCGGAGCTTACCTGACTTCTTTCATCTTCCAAGATGGCCAGCACTTTCTATGGGCTCAGGTAGGCTCTGAAGGGACCTAAAAAAAAAAAAGGGGGGGGAAGGTTCGTTAGAGATTCAACTACCAATTAAACTGTATTTGTTTTTTCAGTATTGTCACGAACACCAGCACGTGATCTGACCAATCAATGGGTACTCGCTGCCACCACTTTAAGTTATTGTCTTAAAGACGCCCCAAAAACACTCTTGACTCTCACTGACTATGCACACCCCTATCCTGGCAGCTAAATGGTTAACACTACACCATTCACTCCAGCAGCTAACTGGTTAATTAGCATCAGTCCTTCACAAGCAGTCACAGAGTTAATTAGCTCTGTGACACTGCACAACACTCCATTCAACCACATATAAACTTATCAGAGGCTAACTGAGTTCTTTTAATGCATCAAAGACAAAACTTATTAAATTTTAGATTTAATATTCCAAAAGGTGGACAGTGCATATAATACAAAAATAAAAGAAAATGGTGTTAAAATAAAATGACATACAATAGGTACAACAGTTATATAAAATAAAAAGGATAAAAATATTCACAGACCCTACTCTCTAGAAGAAGTCCTGTATCCCGGGGCGGGAAGAAACATCGGGTCCATAAACACGGTTTTAGCATGTCCCCTCAGTATGAACAAAGTTATAGGGACTACAAGGATTTTTAAACCATTTCATGAACCACCCCCCTTCTCTGGGCTATGCATGAGGTGGGAGTGTCTAGGAATGTCCAGATTTACGACTAGCCAAAAGCATTCATTCCCCCTCCGTTAGGCAGATTCCATATAAATGTAGATATGTACATTGTATTGAGTTATTGACAACATATTCCTCTCCTGTATTAATTATCAATTCCTACAATACCAAACATGACCTGTTTGTAATCATGACCTTGGTAAGGGAATAAGGGCTCCATGTTGGGTATCATTTTAATGGGCCTACTTTTCCATTCACAAGTATAATATTGGTTTCTGTCTTACATATTCCAATACCGAAATACATTTATCTTACATGTATGGTTGTCCTTAAAATGACCTCTTAGGGTACCCACCAGACCCCTAGCTGAAGAGAATTCCAGATACACAGTTTGGCCCCACATTGTCTAGAAAAGAAGATCTGGTTCCATGCTTCACTTATCGTAATATAAACAATAGGACTGTTCCAGGGTGGAATGGTATTTTTTATTGGTCCTTTGCAAGAACTAATACCAATAGTTAACCCATTCTTGCCAAGTCACTACACACTTTCCTGACACCTCCCCCTTTAAACTTGGCGCACGGGATGTGACTCACAGGTCACCTCTACTGCGTCCATAATCAGGTGGTTCTGATAGATACAAATATCCACCTGCATTCCCTTGGTTCGGTGAATGTAAATCATATTGCTCCACGGTGTGATTCCACCTGCACATTTTTACAAAACCATCCTCTTTACTGTGGTTATGAGAACTGGGTTTGGGTTCACATTCACTCACCCAAGTAGACTGGTTAACCTCTTGATGCTCAGTCTGTACACACTCCGATATAGAGAGCAAACCACCCACACTACCATCTGTGTGACCGCTCTGTGTGCTGACAGGTACAGTTATTTATTCACCACCTGGAGTACAGTGATATGTAGGGGGATCTGCTGGACAGATCCTCCTTTATCCTCACTGCTACCTGTATCCTGTGGGTCTAAAGTTCCCCATCCCCTGGATCTAAACTCGGACAGATACTGGTCACTCTTAACCCCTTCCTTGCACTCCTGCTCACCATATCCCTGCTCTCTCTTAGACTGGGACAAACCAGTGACTGTTACTGGTATGGTTTTGTCCTCTGGGATAGCTACCTTCTTTTCATCTACCTGGGACACTCCTAGCTCTCTTCCTCTTTAACCCTTGCTCTTGCTTCTCCACTCACCACTGAGGTTGGTACTGGCGCTACCGCATGCCCACAGCTACCCTCTTCTACCATAGTCTGAGTGGAAACCTCCTTTAGGACCCTGCTCTGAGTCCTAACCACCTGCCCCACACACTCCTGCACTAATTCCTGACTGCTATCCAGGACCTCAGGCAGATTGTGCACAGGGTCAGCGATCCTAATCTGGAAATCCCTCTCTACTATGGGTACTTTACCCAGAACATCACCTTGGGGATACTTTTCCTCCCCCTCTACATTCACACATGTAGACAGTACTGGTTCTGGCGCTGACTGACACCCTCTCTGGTCTCTCAGCTCTCCTTCCCAGCCTACTGTGACAATCCCTACCTACAGGTACTATACCTGACTCTACCAGAGAGTGAACTGGGGGATCCCTCTCTCTCTCTCCATTCACACAGTTAGGCAATACTGGTTCTGGCACTGACGGATATCTGCTCTGGTCTCTTAGCCCTCCCTCCCAGTTACCATGCCCCTTGATACCTGTTTCCTTTACTGATGGCAGTGGATGGTCACACTCCAGCGCTGCTGGACTTAGTGAGACCGAATCATTTGGCACAAAACCAGAGACCATTCTCCCCAAATCATTCCCCAGAAACACATTGACAGGAATTTCATTGCATATCCCCACTTCCCTTAGACCTCTCCCCACACCCCAATCCAAGTAAACATTAGCCACAGGCACCCGTAGATGACTCCCACCCACTCCCTTTACCAATAAAGTCTTCCCAGGAATAATGTCCCCAAAGTTAATCATCTCTGGACACACCAGAGACAAGTTAGCTCCTGAGTCCCGTAACCCTTGGGTAACTATCCCCCACAGTTACAGTCTGCATATGATGACATAAATTCTCTGTCTTACCAGATACGAGCATTACCACAGGATTGACAGGTGACACTGGTGCCTTTCTTTCTGGACAGGAAGCTCTTACATGTCCCGTCTGGTTACATATAAAACATCTGCGTGTATCTCCATGGTTTACGCTCACACTGAGACAAATTCTCACCAGCCTTGACATTCTGCTGTGCTGCTTCCCTGTGGTGACGCTCCTTCCAGCTTGGTGATCTTTGTAAAGTTGTACCTTTTGGATATGTTGGCATCCTGTTGGCTGCATAGGTATCTGAGACTTCTGCTGCTTTTTGCACTGTTTTTGGCTCCCGATCCAATACAAACTGTCGCACATCTCCAGGGCAGATGTTAAGGAACTGGTCCATTACCTAAGATCCTCCAGCTCCTCAAATTACTCACAACATCTGGGTAGCTGTCAGTGGGACCTCTCTGCAATGCCCGAAACTTTTTGCGATACACCTCTGGCGTGAGGTTAAACTTCTTAATCATAGTCTGTTTCAAAGCATCATAGTCCCTATCAAGCTCTGGTGGTAGTTCAACAAAGGCATCTAAGGCTTTGCCTTTTAATCCAGGTGTCAAGTATCTTGCCCACTGCTCCTGTGGCAACTGATACTGTCTGCAGCACTTTTCAAAACTCAACAAAAAAGTGTCCAAATTGCTATCATTGTCCATGACAGGAAATTTGGGTGAACCATGCAAAGCAAAAGGACCCTCTCTGGACTCACTGGACTGTGGAGACTGGGTCTGGTGCTGGAGCTTTGCCAACTCCAGTTGAAATGCACGGTCTGCGGCTGCAGCTTCGAATTCTCTCTGCGCCTGCCGTTCAGCTGCTTCCATTTCCCTTTGCGCCTGCCGCTCAGCTGCTGCTGCGGCTTTCATTTCACGCTGGGCTTGCCGTTCAGCGGCTGCCTCCCTCTGTGCCTTTCTCTCCTGATGCTGCAAGATTAATTGAAGACGTAGCTGTGGGTCATCTGAACCCAACAATTGTAAATCCTTTTGTAGGGACGAAGTACAGTCTTCCTGCACTGTAGTATCCTCATGCTGAGAGGATCCAAGGTAAACAGTCCTTTCTGGGATAGCTAAATCCTGGTCACTCTCCAACAATGCCCTTATCAGCAGCTCCTTGGACTTGTCCAGGACATCAATACCTCTTTCCTCACAGAGATTGATCAGGACCTCCTTGGTTTGTCTCTTGTAAAAGGTTGCCATTCTAAGCTAACCTTGCCAAACAAAAGATAGAAAAGAAAACAAAGAAGGGGGGGAACAACTGTTTGTACGTATGTCTTTTAAAAATAAATGCACTGAGTTTGTCTTTGAAGACTGATACCCTCGCAAGGATACAGTTCTTTAGTACAAGGGTTAAATACTTAATCCAAGCACTAATGCTCTAATAAAAAATAATTTATCCCACACGCTGCCAGCCAATTTGTCACGAACGCCAGTTCGCTGGGCACGTGATCTGACCAATCAATCGGTACCCCCTGCCACCACTTTAAGTTATGGCCTTAAAGACGCCCCAAAAACACTCTTGACTCTCACTGACTATGCACACCCATGTCCTGCATATCTCTCAATTGTTAGCCACCATTCACTCTAGCGACTAACTGGTTAATTAGCATCAGTCCTTCACAAGCAGTCACTGAGTTAATTAGCACTGACACTGCAAAACACTCCATCCAACCACATATAAACTTATCAGAGGCTAAAAGTTCTTTTGGAGCATCAAAGACAAAACTTATTAAATTTTAGATTTAATATCCAAAAGCTGACAGTGCATATATACAAAATAAAAATGAAATGGTTTTATAATAAAATGACATACAATAGGTACAACAGTTATATAAAATAAAAAGAATAAATATTCACAGACCCTACTCACTAGAAGAAGTCTGTATCCTGGGGCGGGAAGAAACATCGGGTCCATACAACACGTTTTAGCATGTCCCTTTCAGTATGAACAAAGTTATAGGGACTACAAGGATTTTTAAACCATTTCATAAACCACCCCCCTTCTCTGGGCTATGCATGAGGTGGGAGTGTCTAGGAATGTCCAGATTTACGACTAGCCAAAAGCATTCATTCCCCCTCAGTTAGGCAGATTCCATATAAATGTAGATATGTACATTGTATTGAGTTATTGACAACATATTCCTCTCCTGTATTAATTATCAATTCCTACAATACCAAACATGACCTGTTTGTAATCCATATTTCCCAAGATATTAATAACTCGCCTTGGTAAGGGAATAAGGGCTCCATGTTGGGTATCATTTTAATGGGCCTACTTTTCCATTCACAAGTATAATATTGGTTTTTGTCTTACATATTCCAATACCGAAATACATTTATTTTACATGTATGGTTGTCCTTAAAATGACCTCTTAGGGTACACACCAGACCCCTAGCTGAAGAGAATTCCAGATACACGGTTCGGTTCGGCCCCACATTGTCTGGAAAAGAAGATCTGGTTCCATGCTTCACTAATCGTAATATTAACAATAGGACTGTTCAAGGGTGGATTGGTATTTCTATTGGTCCTTTGCAAGAACTAATACCAGTAGTTAACCCATTCTTGCCAAGTCTCTACACACTTTCCTGACAAGTATACTTATCCTTTAAGTAGAAATACTCCTAAATCCCCAATTATAAAATGCGCACACACACACACACACACACACACACATTAGCAAAATTGTGCTTATTGGTGCACAATGGAAATTATGTGTGTGTATGTTTTGCTATGTGTGGATATAGTGGATATAGAATCTTTGCACAGGTATATTTTAAACTGTTACTCAGACACTCACCTGCTTCCAGAGGAACCAAATAGGATAATCCTGCAGGTCTGAGAGTAGACCCAGGCAATCCTGCTACACTGCTAGGTTTATACTAACCTGCTAGGTTAATACTTATTAGTATTCACCATGGCAAGTGGTGGTGGTACCTCATATATTATAATAGAAGGTACCTCACAGCATCATGTTATTGTAATAGCATTGCCCTAATAATCTAACGTATAAACAAACATTTCTCATTCCCAGTTTACCTAAAGAAATGGATTTATCCTTTATATACTCTTATATACAGAACTAATTGCTTCAGAGCAATTTTTAATAACTGATAACTGCTTTTTATTTCAGTATTACAGTAAATCCTTGGTATACCTGCCTGGCTTTACCACTAAGCAAAAGGCTAAGGACTTGCAAGTGAGCACCTTCATCCCAACCATTAATAGTGGCTGCCAATTCAAATTGTTCTAGCCAATCAGTCCACTCCCTAGTTACCCCATCAAATGGATCAGATTTAAAAATAGGTTTGGCAATTGGGGAATTTCATCTGCAGGTACAAGGACAGGAGGATTTAAATCAATACTATCAGTAGCAGTCTCCATAGCTTAATGCAGAGAACATACATAGAAAGAAAACAGGAAGAATAAATGGTATTACCAGCACCTCTGCCACCAATTTGTACTAGATCACTACTTTATGGAAGGACAGTGTACATAAACAGGTTCCCACACAACATGTGTAGTGATCAGGGGTTTCCCTGTCTATGGTGCACCACTTTGAATATTGACTAGGCCTGTATATTGTGTGTCCTTGTAAGTTGGTGTACACTTCTCTGTTGCCTCAGAGTTTGTATCCAATAAGGTAAATTGTCTGTCCAATGATCTGTCCTCTCTCCTCCTACCATAGAGAGCAGGGATGTCTTGTATTTTATTACTCACTGACACCACCTGCAGGCTGGAGGTGGTATATAAGGAGCTTTGGTGTATATGTCCATTACAATACACATCACATCCTGTGTAGCAGACAGAAACTTTTTTTGGAGCAGACACAGGGGTGTGGTTTAAGCTACCATTTGACCATTCCATTTTAAAATAGGGATCTCAGCTCTGTAAGTAAGGTTATCAAGGTTATTCAATAAAAGTTCTTACTGTTTAAAATGGTGCTAATTTTGCCCCAATCAATCAGATGTAAGCTTTCAAATGTTAAATAAGATCTGATTGGTTGGGGCAAAATTTGCATTATTTTAAACAATAAGAACTTTTATTGAATATCCCTATTTTGTGTTGTACCGAATATAAGTCAGTGCTAAATTTTATATACATTTAAATGGTAACAGTGAGATAGGAAAGGTGTATATGTATGTGTGTACTATGTGTAATATCCTATACCCCCCCACCACATTGGTAGTGTGTGTACCGTATATACTCGAGTATAAACCGTCCCGAGTATAAACCGAGGTACCTAGTTTTAGGTAAAAAAAGAAGGAAACCACATTGACTCGAGTATAAACCGAGGGGGTAGTATTTGCCACTAAAGATGTTTTGGAAACTACAACTCCCAGCATGCTTTATTGCTGGGAGTTGTAGTTTTCAAACATCGTAAGTTGCAAATACTTACAAAATAGAGTAAAACCTTCTTTATTGTGCAACTGTATGCACAAATATAGGAGGATACCCCTATTTGCAAGTATTTGCCACTTAAGAGTTTGAAAACTAAAACTCCAGCAATAAAGCATGCTGGGAGTTGTAGTTCAAACATCTTAAGTGGCAAATACTTGCAAATAGGGGTAAATCCTCCTTTATTTGTGCATACAGTATGCACAAATAAAGGGTTTTACTCTTATTTGTAAGTATTTGCCAATTCCCTGTGCAGTAAAAGTTTCTCCTACCTTGTCCGCAGCCACGCGATCCGCATCCTTGCTCCACAGCCTCTGGCATCCAGATGATGTCACTACCCGGCGCCTCTCACTTTGCCGCGGGGTAGTGACATCATCCGGGTGCGCAGAGGCTGTGGAGCGAGGATGCGGATCGCGCGGCCGGCGGAAAGGTAGGAGATAGGCTGACTGAGTATAAACCGAGGTAAGATTTTCAGGTTTTTTTAAAAAAATGTTTTAACCCTTTCATGCCACAGATCGTATATTCACGATCGTGCAGTGAATACTCAAACTGCCCCAGATCGTGAATATACGATCTGTGGCTTCGCCTTTTAATTCCGAAAATTGCCCCGCGCTAGGGGCGATCGGGGGGCAGTATTCAACTGCCCCTAGCCCCCACGATCCCCCCTCGGTTGTGTCCAAATCGAGGGGGGGATCGGAAGATATCAGTAACTGTAGCCAGGAAGCCGGTCCACGGGGAGGAAGCGAGAGGAGGAGGTCTTCTTTCGGAAAGGGAGACCCCGGGACGTCATGGAGTCATGAGACTTAGGTAGTTGGGGGTTTATTTGTGGGGGGCATTTCCAAGTTTTGGGGCTGTTTGAAACTACAGAGCACTTTGATTTTTTCTTGTAATTACACTGTGGCATGCGTCCCATTTGAGCTAGTTGGTGGCCACGTCCCTGTGGTACACCCACGCATATGGCATACCGTTTGATTCAGGGCATTTGGAAGATTGAAATTGACAAGTTTTTTTTTACATGACATGGAAATTTGCCATGATTTTTAACTTTGAATTGTATTTTTATAAATTTTTCCTGAAAATCTGGTAAAAAAGCGAAATTTTACATGAAATTGGCCACACAATTGTGGTATGCTAAAGGAATGACACCATTGTGTAGCTGAAGGTGTGTAGATTCCAAGAATATATAGTTTGGGGGGTATTTCTATATAGAGGGGTGTTTAGTCTGAAAATTAAAAAGTTGCTGTATTGGCCATTGTTCATTGGCTCACTTTGTGACTAGTTGATTCCACGTTTGCGTGGTAACCATACATAGGGCATACCGTTTGATTCAGGACATTTAGGAGATTGATTATTGGTAACTTTTTTTACATTACTTGGGATTTTGGCATGATTTCTACCTTTTTGGTTTTTTTTTCAAATGTTTTAGAAATCTGCTAAAACTGCAAACTTCTACGAAGAAACTGCGCCCGCACCATTGATGGTACGAATGAACAAACTACAGAATTTCATAGATAAAGGTGTGTGGATTCGAGAAATATATGGTTTGTGGGGGGTTGTTGGGGGGAAAATTGCAGACTGTTTCAATCAATCAGATTGGCTGAATATTTTTGTGTTTCTGAGCTAGTTGATTCCGTCTGCGTGTGTAACCACACATTGGCATACCGTTTGATTCAGGACATTTGGGAGATTGATTATTAGTAACTTTTTTTTACATACTTGGGATTTTTGCATGATTTCTACTTTTGAGAGTGTTTTTTCAAATGTTTTAGAAAATCTGCTAAAAATGCGAACTTCTACGAAGAAACTGCGCCCCGCACCATTGATGGTATGAATGAACAAACTACAGTGTTACATAGCTGAAGGTGTGTAAATTTCAGGAATATACAGTTTGTGGGGGTTATTTCTAAGTTACGGGGGTGTTTGTTTGTGGAAAAAACTGCAGACTGTCCAAATTCGGAGTTGGCTAAATATTTTTGCCGTTTCTGAGCCATGTGCATTGTCTCACTTCGTGGCTTTTCGCTTCCACGTACACGTGTGTAACCACAACTAGGCATACCGTTTGATTCAGGACATTTGGGAGATTGATATTTAGTAACTTTATTTTAGATTCCATGAGGTTTTGGCATGATTTCTACCTTTTGAAGTTGTTTTTTTGTTCATTTTTCAGACAAATGCGAACTTCTACGAAGAAACTGCGCCCACACCATTGATGGGAATGAACAAACTACAGTGTTACATAGATTTCAGGAATATATAGTTTTTGGGGTATTTCTAAGTATGGGGGTGTGTTTTGTGGAAAAAACTGCAGACTGTCCAAATTCGGAGTTGGTTAAATATTTTGACGTTTCTGAGCCATTGTGCATTGTCTCACTTTGTGGCTTTTCGCTTCCACGTCTGCGTGTGTAACCACACATATGGCATACCATTTGATTCAGGACATTTGGGAGATTGATTTGGTAACTTTTTTTTACATTCCATGGGGTTTTGGCATGATTTCTACCTTTTTGAATGTTGTTTGATGTTAATTTTTTTGGAAAATCTGGTAAAAGTGCAAATTTACGAAGAACTGGCCCACGCATTGATGGTATGAATGACCGAACTACAGCGTTACATAGCTGAAGGTGTGTAATTTCAGTTTTGTGGGGGTATGTTTCTGAGTTGGGGGGGTGTTTTGTGGAAAAATGCAGACTGTCAAATACAAAACTGGCTAATTTTTTGTTACTGAAATTTGGCACTGGTCAGCTCGGGTTAGTTGGTAGCCATGTCTCTGGGTACACCCATGAATGTGGCATACCGTTTTATTCGGAGGGGTTAGGCTTTCATATTTGAGATGCGTTTGAACTTTCCTCCCAGTTTTTAGCTGAAATTCGCATTTGATTTTTGTCTCTGATTTTACAGTTGGGGAAAAAAAGGAAAATGTGAGAAAATAACTTACAATTGGACGAAGAGCTGCGTCCGGGTATCTGCATTTGATCGAAAAACCTCACTCATAAAATCTTGTGGTGTTGTAGTTTCTAAAAATATCTCACTTGTGGGGATATTTTAGTTAATTTGGTAGATATTCTATGTTAACTGTCAGTAGTGGTATAATATTTAATTTGGTGTAATATTCTTGAAGGTGCAGTTTTAGTTTGGGGGGGTCTCCTGTACAGGAAAAGTCAGGTACCTACATATATCTGGATCGTTGTACTCAGGAGTATCAGAGCTTTTAGAAACAGTAAGATTTTTGTGGTGACCTTAAGATAAACTATAAGTAAAAATGGGAAAAATGTATAATATTCCTGATTTACTGCAAGGTTTCTACTGTAAAATTAGTCTAAAGCGATTAAGGGCAATTCTGAAAATTCTCTGCATGTAATGTGAAAAAATTTTTACTTTTAATTATTGTCTGTTTTGCAATTCTGTCCTTTACTAAGTCTAACATGTAAAGGATAATAGCCTGGTAACTAGACTGCATATTTCTGTTTCATCTAGTCTTGTAGGAAAATACAGTAGCTGTATTCATACTTTTATATATATATATATATATATATATATATATATATATCTCTAGGGCATGCCTATTCTGAAATGTTCCTTAGAAAAGACAACTTTGTGATAAACCATTCTTATTGCAGGGACAGAAAGCAGATACTGCTTCTGCAAAATCAGAATGAGCAGATGTTGGAAGTTTGAGAGCTATGGGAACTGTAGTTCTGCTAGGGCACTAAACGTTGCTCATTCTTGGCATAGTTATCTAATAATAAATCTGTCGGTGGTTCTGCCAGAATGAACAATAGAAAAGCTGGCAGTTGAAGAAGGGTGGATTCTGGTTTATGATCAGAAAGCGGTGAGACATTTTTTTGTTTCCCAGTATAGCATTTAATTGATCAGAGTTTGTTTTTATGCACATACACCAGACAGACCATATTACCCACTAGTATGTTTGATGTGTCAATGTCGCTATGCTATGCATCAATATGGAATTTCTTATTAAAGGGGGACTGTGATCCAAAAATGAGTTTAGGTAAATTGATAGGAATTGCTTTCATGAGAATTTTTGAAATGTATTTTCAATGTTTATTTTACATAGTTTTGAAGATATTTACATTTTTGTGTGTGATATGGCAGCAGCATTACCAGGTCCCCTGCACTTCCTGCTTCCTGCTCTGAAACCTGTCAGTCTCCTCCCCTTTGCAGCCCCCCTGGTCCCTCCCACTCATGGACCCCATGGTCCCTCCAGTTGCAGGCCTCCCTTGGCCCATTCCCTTACAGCCCCATGTGGCTCCACCCACCCATGGGTGCCTAAGCCCCACCCACTCATGGGTACACAAGCCATTCATGGAGGCATAAGGCCCCCCCTTTTTTTTTCTTAAAAATCTTTTCTAGTGGTTGGGGCTGGGGGAAGGAACACTACTATATGGCAAAGGGGTTTTATGGTAGGGGGAGGGATCGCAAAACAGGAGGGAGAGGAAAGGAGAGGGGGGGGGGGGGAAGAGGCCTGCAGTGCACATGGCAAGCTTCTCCCGGAGGAGAGGCAGGAGGCTGAGTCCTATATGGACTCTGCTATCCTCCTGGTGGTCAGTTTTTAGGACTTTTGGGGGGGGGGGAATTACAGGAGAACCATTTGGAGCTTGGATGTAAGGTAAGGATTATATTACACTACAGAGTGGGGCCAGTAATGGGTTAACTTATAGTTTTGGGGGTGGACATGCCCTTTAAGGTGTTGGATTTTCATGATTGAAATCATGAATCCTCATGATTGTGGATTCATGATTGTCTAACATGTTATACTCCAGTTTTTCAGTGAATTCAGTGGATGTCTTGTTTCAAAGGAGAGTACCAAATATTCATATTTTGGTTACAAAAGTACTGTTTGTTCCATTTACCCATAATAAATTGTTCTTATCAGACTATGTACTTCTCATTTTCTGTTACATAGATGTCATTCCTGTTACATAGATTACAAAGGGTAGAGACTGGTTCCACTATCCGCTGCTTGAATAACACCCCCCCCAAAAAAAAACAAACTCCCCCAAAGAACAAACTTCCTGATCATGCTGATTATGTGCTATCAGCTGTAGATGATTTGTTGGCTGCAACGGTTTCACCCGAAAGATACCTTGACATATCACATGGAATTACTGACCTCATTATTTTTAAAAACCTAGTGCATGTTAATTATGATAATTAAGGAACATTTGCTGCGCTCTAGTGTGAATGAGCCCTTTTAAAGGGAAAGCCAGGTAGCCAATGCACCTACTAATTTACACTTGGCAACTACATTTGAAATTTTGTGACTTATTATTTGACTCTAAAAACAATGGTTTGAACCAGGACATGGGATTCCTTTCACATTATGAATAATTGAATTTTTACATCCTAGCTTCCCCTTACCATTTTTTCATTATATATTTCTTTTTTCTGTTTTGCCTCTTTTTTTGTTTTTCTCTTCCCCCCTCTCCCTTTACTCTTCCTCTCCCGTCCTATTCTATTACTACTTCTCTATTCTGTTAGCTCTCCAATTTATTACCTCTACATTTTCCTTGTCTCTAATTGCTTCTTACTGTGTTTTTTTTTTTTTGGTCCTCCATGTCTCCTCTTCCCCCTTGCATTTCTTGACCACTTCACTATTCTGTTATCTCTCCTCACATTTTATTGCAGTCTCTACTTTTTCCTGGGTACCTTTTGCTCTTGAAAGTTTTTATTTTTTCCCTCCCACCTTGTTGTTTTGCTTTTCTTATTATCTTTTGGAACTGGCTGTTTACTTTCTGTTAACCTTTGTTAAAATCAGTACTGCTCTGACCTGATGAAAAGGGTATAGCCCTCGAAAGCTTGTCAACTAAATAAACTGTTGGTCCATAGAATCACAGTACTCTTATTATTTTTTCACATCAACTAAAGGAGTAATAATTACATGCAACTTCACTTTGTTTACCGTAAAACCTGAATTTATTTGTGGGGAAGGGCATAGAAAGGGAAACTGTGGCATGGTATGTGGCAACATTACTAAGTGTTGAATGCTGTACATCTAGTGTAGTAATGGCTTCTGGCATTTGTCCAGCCTAGTTTTACCAGTTTGGTAGCTCCCATTCATATAAATAACCAGTGTTGTATACATTTTTTGTTTTATGTGCACAATAACATCAATTTGCTTAAATGGCATGTCCAGCCTAAAATCCCAAACCTAGGTTAAGCATTATACATCCCTGCCAAAGATGCCCCTTATTTACTTAACCCAGTCCCTCACCACCTGCTCCTGTTTCAAGCATGTTTTGAGCAAAAACAGGAGTAGAGGGCTTCTGAGCTGACAGCGGCTCTACTTCCTGGTTGTGGCTGTCAGTCAATTGGGTGTCGTACCTTAACTGACAGCTGTAAACAGGAAGTAGAGTGGCTGTCAGCCGCAGAGCAGAGGAGGAGCGTCCAGCGACCAGGTTAGGTACATTACTTCAGGGGCATCTTTGGCAGGGATGGATATTGCAAAACATAGGTTTGGGGTGCAGTGAACATTTCTATGCAAAGTTTATTTTAGGCTGAACATGCCCTTTAAAGATATGCAGAAAAGTATAGTGGACTATGCCTATTTATAGGGTGAAGTTTTGTTTGGAACCTCTTCCTGATTATATCTGTTGTATTTAGTTAGATCAACTGGACTTATATTTTAGTTCTTAAAGATGTTTTGCTAGTCATCCGACTGGCTTTCTCAATTCAGAATGACTTGTACAAGAATCTGTTGGCAATTATGTACCCTGTAAAGTCCCAATCCAGGGTACTTAATTGCCAACAGGTTCTTGTACAAGTCATTCTGAATTGAGAAAGCCATTCGGATGACTAGCGAAAATCTTCAAGAACTAAACATTATGTCCAGTTGATCTAACTGAATATAACATAAATACCATGACCTGGATGAATGAGAACATTCATAAGCAAGTTCCTGATGATTTTTCCTATAAAATTCTACCTATGGCTGAGGCCACACTACAACGCACCTAAATCATAGACGCAATGCGGTATGATAGTGTGAGTGTGCATTTTCAATGTGATTTCGCAATTTTGATCGCATGCATTACAAAACAGAAACGGATGTGCAAAACGCAACACATCTGAAGTCGCAACACTGCCCGCGATTTACGTTATAAACATAATCTCATACACAATCGCACACATAATCGCATGTGCAAATGCACCAAAAACACACTAGTGTGTCCTAGCCCTATCTGTTGGGTATAGCGTGGCATGTGACTTATCCCTGCTTTTTTGCCATTAGATACATTAGTTACAGGAAGTTACAACAGCTGTTTGAATTAACAATACAGGAGTAATGCTAGGGAGTGTTTTCATGCTGTTATTTTACATAATCAGTTTTACTGTCTCAGTTATGACATCTGCCTGTTTAAAAATGTTACATTAGATGATTTGCAATTGTCACCATGAAGACAAGTGAATAAAGCTCTTGTTTCCTTGCAATAAATTATTAGCTACGGTTTTGTGGAGAGATTTCTAAATTACATGTTTGAACAATCAGAAAGGTGTATTAAACATTATTGTGTGGGTGAAATGGCATTGACAAATCCTGACATGTTTAGCAATTTTGTTTAAATGGCTTATTAAGGTGCATTTATCGTGTTCTCTGAAGCTACACTTCTTGAAATTATGGTCCTTGGGGAAAAGCAAATGCAGGCAGTTTTACTGAATATGCCCATAAGTGCACTGGTACTATTGTACTAAACTAGTTTTTTTTGCAATAGTTGTTTATGTATACTATGGAATATCCAATTTCATACCTGTTGAAGTTTCAGATATGTTTTAAAGGGCAAGTCCACCCCTCAAATGACAAATTGTATAGACATATCACCCCGCAAAGCCCAAAATACAATAGTTAGCTGAAAGATATAAGACTTACCTGAAATGCTGCACAATTTCTTGTTACCTATTTTTCTGATTCCTGATTCTTCTGGTTAGCAGCAGTCAGTAATGGATATGATAATTGTCATTACAGCCAATGGCTTGCTATTCCCCTAGTTGCCTCCTCTGAGCATGTGCAAGCTCAGAAAGCTTGGAGATTAGGCATGACCTTTTGAAAGGCAGAGGGAAGGGGAGATGAACGTTTTTCTTCTTAGCAGCTCTCAGCTTTTTTTTTCCCCCAACAATTTTTTTCAACAGTTTTTTTTCCACCCAAACAATGCTGCCGCACCTTCTTATTCACTAAAGGGGTGCCACTAAAGGCAATTGCCTCACTATGCCTCATGGTAGAGGGGCCCTGCCCAAAATATATCAGCTATAATAATTCTTCAGCTGCCATTGGCATTCCATATGTTTATTTTAGTTTAGCAACATAAACACCCCATGTTTTGTCATAGGGTGCTTAATTATACAATTTGCCCAAGCCCCATAATTTTTGGTGAGCATCTGGAATAAAATTTTTATTGTTTGGATTTAAATGTACTGATTCATTTTAGAAACAGAAATAGATACATTTAAATGGGAAGTTTTTACTGCTGATTCAAACAATGAATCATGTCTTTCTAGGTAATTCCTAACCAAACAGATAGCATACTCTTATCTTTTTTACCAACTCTTCTTAGTTTATGCAGAAAAAAAGTAACTAATTTAACAGCTCCTCGCTCAAAAGTGCAGACGTTTCACCCTGGCAAATGTCCCCCCCCAAAAACAAATATCTACATCTTACCTATGCTCAAAAAAAATTATCTACATCTTACCTATGCTTTAGGGACAGAGCCAGAGAGGATGTGACTGGACTCTGTGGTGGTCATTTTTCCCTCTGATTCTATTTTAGCCATCTGCGCAGATATAATCTGTGTGCTTATAACATGAAATTATCAGGGAGATTCAATAAAAGTTCATATCTTAAAATGGTGCTAATTTTTCCCTAACCAATCAGATCCTATTTAACATTTGAAAGCTAACATCTGATTGCTTGGGGCAAAATTAGCACCATTTTAAACGATAGGAAACCTTTATTGAATAACCCTGTATGTGTTTTATATACACTGATACAGATTTTTGTGTGCGCACCATTTTAACCTGTATGTACAGGCCTGCCGAGCTGTGTGCACACTAAATGGGAACACTTATGATGCTTTTGAAACATTTTTACTGCTGGTTTAATTTAAATTTTTGACTTCTTTCTGTTTGTGTTTTGACTGTCATTAACAATGGTCAAGGCTCTTGGCCCTTGTGAAATAGAAAACTCTGCATAGAAGATAATTGCACCTGTTTTATCAGTTGAAATCATGATCCACTCTTCCAAAACTGTATATACAGGGATAAAAATGTTATTTTGCCTAAGGTGCATCTCATTTATAGACACACAGATGTGCTTTAACACATGCCCAAACAAGCCTAGACAGTCAACCAAAAATAAAGGTATTAAAGTGAGGCAATAGATGAAATTAAAGAACATACTGAGTGTTTTCATAGTTTATATAGGTAACATTTTGTTTCAATAAAATTCCCTTTGAAATTTCAGGGTGTGTGCGGTGGGAGAATTAAATATTACAATGCTGCATCAATCTGCATAGTGGGAGGGGTTACCTTATTTCTTTGTAACAGTGGCCCAGTAAAGCTCTGTACACATGTGTGGGCCTGACCTGCGATGCATGAGTGTTAGACTAAGGGCTCGTTCACACTACATCAGTTTGTATCCGTTTTTCAAACGCAGGTGCGTTTAAAAAAATGGACAGACCGTAAAACCCCATAGGATTTCATAATATCGTTCACACCTGCTGCGTTATAATCCGTTCCGTTCCATTCCGTTTAAAAAACGCACTGCATGCAGCATTTCTGTACGTTTTTTCATGCGTTTTCTATAGAAATCTATGGAACACATATTGTTAAAAAATGGATACAAACGTATGGGAAAAAATGGATACAAACTGACAAACACATGCTGTGCGTTTCTGTCAGTTTCTAGTGTGAACGAGCCCTAAAGCTCAATTCGGGCAACTATCGATTGGCGTATGGACATTCTTTTTAAAGGTAGCCATACTGCCTGACGATCTTAGACAAATACTGTTTCCAAGGAACTGCTGCCTTTGGCATAGTCAGTAAGAACAAGGAAATGTGGTAGCCAAAATAACTTCCTTTTTTTAAAAATAAAAAACAAAACTAGCAGTTACGCTTTTCCCTCACAGTATGGAGGGTTGTAGGGGTAAGGAAGTTATCAAGCTGTTTTTTAATTTAATTTGAGACAACAGTTTTTAATTTGAGACAATAGTTACCTTTTTAAAGTGGAGGAAGCCAATGAGATCAGCCTGTTTATTGGGACCCAATTGCTTAAAGGACAACAATCTAAAAAAACACAGCACCCCCATTACATGTCCACACTTCCAGCAGCTGAAATCACTTACTCACATTTACAGCTGTGCTTCCCTCCCTTAGATATCACACAGCAAAGATGAGTGCTAAAAGCCTGCCTCCTAGACGGCCCAGGGCCATAATTAACATATCACTTGTCATTGGCTGGTGGGAATGTCTTACAACCTCTCTCCTCCTCCTATGCCGGTTAAACAAACTTGAAATATCCGGTTGCTAGGATACAGCCTACATAATCAAGCTGATCAAGGGTGGGTGGAGGAGTGTTTTCTCACATGCTAGCTTTGAGTGGCAGTTAGAGGCAGACAATTGTTACGCCCCCTTAACAGCATGGCTAATTGAAGGCAGGGAGATGCTCGAAATCAGGAAAAAAATGGGGAGGGCTGCATACCTTTACTCTTTTTAAAGTAATTTTTTTTTAAAATGCATTGAGGCAATACAGTTATCCTTTAATACCCACACAGAGTATAGGATTAAGGTAAATGCACTCTTAGGGCTGGTATACACAGTCTATGTTGGCCGATCATACCTGTCAGATTTCTCTACAAAAATTGGTCAATTCAAACTTCCTGAAAACTTAATGTTAAAATAGGCCATTCGATTGGTTTGGGCCGCAACATGTGTTACTACTCAGCCAAAACAGGTCTGTAGTTGGCACTCTGGTTTTGCATTTAGCTTGGGGAATGCTGTAAAAGTCTTTGTTCCTTTTTTGCATACTCTTAATTATGACAGACTACTGATCAGTTATCAATGTGTAAACCTTTCATTCAGACTGTAAATCTGTCATTGAGAATTACCAAATGCAGTTTTGCTAAGTTGTCATACATGTAGCTGCCTTTAGAATGTAATTATGTTTTTATTTTGAAACTATGTTTAATTGGGATACTGCAGCAAAATGAATATTTGCTGTTTTATAGCAAGAACCTCACAGAAGCTGAACTTGGTAACTTCCAAACAAAACAAAATGCAATGTGATCTGTTTGCATACCAGAGCTTCCAGTGTTTAGCTGCTGGCAAAGAGACTCATTACTGTCCCTATCTCTTACTGCAGATTTTGACAGCTGGGTGGTAACACTTTACTTGTAAAACAATAAAGCTAGTTTCCTGCTTAACATTAATTGCTTTATGCTAATATTCCCTTTCCCCTTCATACTTCTTGGAATGTAACAGTATAGAAAAATTTACAAATGCAATTTTACATTTTAATGGGGATTTGCATTTTTATAAAAACATTTTAAGATTACACACTTTTTTTTTTACACTTGCTTTTTTTTTGTACATGAATTTAAATCAATAATTACATAGAAGGATCTACACTACTTTTAATTTAGTTTGAGCTCTTACATCACCCTGGAAACCTTTAGCTATATTTACATAGAACATCCCAGCCCTACAGCTATAAGAAACTAAAGAATATGTATGAGGAAATACTTGAAGTAAGTGATTTTAATAAAAAAAAAAAAGTTTGCAAAAATGAGTTACATTTTGCAGTTTCTCTTTCTCAGCAGAATTAATTTTGTTAAATTAGGTCATTTTATATTAGAACTCAATTATAATTGCTATTTAAAGGCAGTGTTGAGCCCATAGAAAATGCGCTGATTATGTTTCTGTAATAGAAGGAAATTATATTACTTGGGTTGCAACCAATTTTTTAAAAAAACTGCTTTCAAAAGAGTAAAGATATGCAGCCCTCCCCATACATTTTTTTCCTGATTTCGCGCCTCTCTCTGCCTTCAATTAGCCATGCTGTGAAGAGGGCGTAACAATTCTGTCTGCCTGTAACTCTTCCACCCACTCTTGATCAGCTTGATTATGTAGGCTGTATCCTAGCAACTGAACAGTTCAAGTTTGTTTGACTGACAGAGGAGGAGGAGACATTCCCACCAGCCAATGACAAATGCTATGTTAATCAAGGACCTGGGCCCTTTAGGAGGCGGGCTTTTAGCACTCATCTTTGCTGTGTGATATCTAAGGGAGAGCAGCACAGCTGTAAATCTACTTGTCCCCATCAATGACATATTCTTTTGCTTTTTATACAAAAAAGTAACCTTTGCAGTGTATTTCTTAGCTAGCATGGATGTAAGCAATAGAATACTAACATTTCAGTAAAAATTAAAAGTAAGTCTGCGAATTGAACCTGCAAGCTCATGCAGTCTGAGGATTTAAACCCCTGATCTTATGAGCTTTTTATTTGCACCCGTGACCTTTTTGAGCTGTGTATTTCCAAAATAAGTGATTTAGCCTGATGAGCAACCTCATCAAATGCAAAGAAACTTTATCTTTTGCTAGAAACAGAATAACAAAAAAACATTTGGTAAAATCAGCTGACTATTTTATATTGCCCCAGGAAGGCTGTATGGCCTTCCAAATTCTTATAAGGGACTTCTATATTGGTGTGAGACTTCTGTATAGAAAATACACTGTGCATAAAGATATTGAATGCTGGGGGCATAGCTAATAATTGTGCATGCTTACAAGGCTCCTTTGGAGACTACATGGGCTGTGAGTTGGCAACAACATGATGAACCTGCTTAGGTACTGAATCTATTTCTCACATGTACATTAATGCAACTTACTATAGAATAATTTCACTTGTATAGGGAAGAAAAGCTTTAATACAAGTTGTCATTTTTTTAAATCCCCTCCAAGTGGAGGAATTTTATTGGAAAAAATAAATTTTTTTGTCAGTTAACATCAGTTATATTTAAAATATAGAAGATTTGTTACAATTTCTTTCATAACATATTATGTGGGATTGATCATTTGGTAAACATGACAATGGTGAATACAACTTGTAATAAAAAAACCATTAGAAAGGAATCCCTTATAACAATCTGCCTTACTGTGTGTTACTATTTTGTGGTTCAGGATTGTATACTGCTACATAATCATTCTCTATATTAATGGGTATAAGTTAGTTACGGAGGATGGCGATAAAGCAACTTTCTCAAATATTTTTTTCCCCTCTGTATACACTATAGAAGATCCAAGTACAGATATCATAGAGTATAGTAACAATAATGGTATAAAAGTTGCAAGTGCACTTTGGTAAACCAAGGATATGGTACAGAAAGAACTAATTAAGGTTAATATTAATAAATCTCCTGGACCGGATACAATACATCCTCGGGTACTTAGGGAGCTAAGTTCAGTTTTATCTAGGGCATTGTTTCTTATTTTTGCAGATTCCCTCATGTCCGGTGGTGTGCCTCTGGATTGGAAAAAGGCTAATGTTATTCCAATATTCAAAAAGGGTAGTCGTTCAGAGCCAGTTAATTACAGGCCTGTAAGTTTAACTTCAGTGGTGGGGAAGATCCTGGAAAGTTTAATAAGGGAACATGTTCTTGAGTATGTTTCAGGGACTAACATTATAAGTAGTAACCAACATGGATTTGGGAGGAAAAGATCTTGTCAAACTAACTTGCATGGATTTTATGAGGAAGTAAGTAGAAATGTAGACTATGGCATAGCAGTAAATGTAGTATACTTGGATTTTGCAAAGGCTTTTGATACAGTCCCCCATAGGCAACTAATGTATAAGCTACGGTCTGTTGGTCTGGGGAGGCACATTTGTACATGGATATAAAATTGGTTGATGGATAGGAATCAGAGAGTAGTTGTTAATGGGGCTTCATCAGTATGGACTAAAGTGGGGTGCCACAGGGTTCTGTGTTGGGGCCGCTTCTATTTAATCTATTTATTAATGATTTGGAAGTGGGTATTGTCAGCAAGGTTTCTGTGTTTGCTGACGACTCAAAACTTTGTTGACCATTACAAACTTCAGAGGATGTGCAATCTTTGCAGGTGGATCTATATAGATTGTCACATTGGGCTGCTAAGTGGCAGGTGAGATGCATTTTGGACTTAAAAATCCTTGTGCTGCTTATACTATAAATGGCTCTGTGTTAAGTGAATTCCTGTTGTAAAGGGATCTTGGAGTTATGGTGGATAACAAACTTAAAGGTAGCAAGCAGTGCCAGGCGGGAACAGCCAGAGCCAGCATGGTATTGTCTTGTCAGAGAAGGGCAACTAAATTAATAAGGGGGTTGGGGGAGCTTGAATATAAAGAGAGACTGGAAAAGTTACAATTATGTACACTGGAGAAAAGGCGCTTGCGTGGGAATATGAATACTGTGTATAAATACATTAACGGGCCATACAATAAACTATCTGGGTCACTGTTCACTAATAGAGCATTTCAGAGGACACGTGGACATCCCTTAAAACTTGAAGAAAAAAAGTTTAGGCTTCAAGTTCGGAAAGGGTTTTTCACTGTGAGAACGGTAAAGCTATGGAACTTTTTTCCAGTGGACGTTGTTATGGCAGGTTCATTGGTCAGTTTTAAAAAAAAGCTGGTTGTGTTTCTGCAAACAAGGAATGTTGCAAGTTACTGGTATTGATACATAAAGTAGAATTGAAGGAATTTTTTTCAGCTTCATAAATTTGGTGGGGTTTTTTTTTTGCCTTCCTCTGGATCAACAGTTAGGCAGGAAATGAGGATATTGCTAGATGGGTTGGACTGGATGGACGTATGTCTTTATTCAACCATACTATTCATACTATTTTCTCTGTCAACACTGTTCTACTACTACTCACTGCAAAGGGGAATGTTCCCATCTGGCCCAAATTTTATCATAGCTTTATAGCCTAAAACAAAGTTTCGGTAAAAAATATACTAAGGAATCCATCAGGAATCAATTTCAACATTTAGGATTTTAAAAATGGTTCGTTCTTCTTTAAGCCACAACAGAGCTTTATGACTATTTTTCTCAGAATTGGATGAAAAAAAGGACCGGACACGTGACTCACGTAAAAACATCACCAATGCACCTTTATTCACATCAGAAAGTACTGGCCAGGTTTTACAATCATTATGGGAAAGTTGGCTGGTGTGTACACAAGGGCAAGTCCACTCCAAAAAAATTGTTCTAAAATGTAGATTACCCCCACCCCCCCAACCTACTTTTGCAATATTCAGTTTCCAGAGATGCTCCTGAACATTCTTACCTGACCTGGTCCCTCGCCGGCTAGGGGCTGCCCCCTGCTCCTATTTCGAGTTTGTTTTGAGCAAAAACAGGAGCAGGGGTCTTCTGCGCTGACAGCCATTTTACTTCCTGGTCGCAGCTGTCGGGTAATTGGTTGTGACATCTAGTCACGCCCTAACTGACTACCGCAACCAGGTAGGGGAGTGGCTGTCAGTAGTGGAGTAGGAGCGGCGAGGGACCAGGTCAGGTAAGGAAGTTCAGGAGCGTCTTTTAAAACTGTAAATATTGCGAAAGTGGAGTTTGGGGGGGCAGTTTACATTTTGGAACAGTTTTTTTTCAGTGGACATGTCCTTTAAAAGGCATTATCTCAACTAGACACCCCATTAATCTCATTCCATGACAGGTTAGATGCAGTTTCCCAGGTTTCTAAAAGGAACCTTCCTGAAAAGTTGCAACTAGATTGGGTTACTTCTGCGCTATGGTGTGGTAGGGAATGTCTCCTTAAGTAGGGTGGCTGCACTGCAAGTTGTCCACTGAATTGTTTATAAAATCTTTTAAAGTATCTTGCTTGTGCTTGTAGGTATGGGTAGGGGAAGGGTTAAAACAAGAAGTAAAAAATAAATAGGTTAAGATCAAGATCTCTGTAAAAAAAAACAGTTTAAAATGATACTTCCATATATTAACATTAAAATTCAACCACTCACTTATGTCTATCCACCACTAGGGGTAATGCAGGCTTCACTCTGTGCTATTCTGATGCTTGCTTGGTCTGTATAGTTCCCAAAAACCTCTAGTGGTGGATAGACATAAGTGAGTGGTTGAATTTTAATGTTAATACATGGAAGTGTCATTTTAAACTGTTTTTTTACAGAGATCTTGATCATTAACAGCCTGTCTCTCTGTCTATAATGAAGATTGGGTGGTAAAGTAATACTTTAAAGGGTAACTGTGGTCTCAAATTCTTCCAAACTAGTAAGCATTATATAAAAAGCCTTCCATCACACCTTCAAAATAAAACCTAAATCACATCTCTAGATAAAATTTGTGAGAAGTTATTGCTATAAAAGTTTAGCAATCTAACTTTCTGGTTGAACTATTCCTGTTTTTAGCCATGTGACCAGCTTGTAGTCATGTGACCAGCCTCTGCCTGGATTAATAGGCTTCCCATCTCAACTGTAATTTTTTTCCTGCGGTACTTCCTGATTTCCCCATCAATAAGTCTTAACTGAGCATGCTTCTCCCCCGGGGGAAAAGGGCCAGTAGAGGTCAGGTGATGTCACTCAACCTACTGGAAGAAGGAAGTTTGAACATTCACCCCAATGTAATTTCTTACAGGCTCCAGCCAGAGATGTGATTGTTGGCTCAGTGTAAAGGAAATACTGCAGGCTTTCATTTAACCCTAACTTGTTTTGAGACCACAGTTGCCCTTTAAGCTGGGTACACACAGTACAGATCAGTGAAAGATGACAGACAGGATCTGCAAGATCCTGTCTGTCATCTTTTAAAGATCTGCATACACACAGTCCGAGTGCTCCCCCTATGCAAATCATAGGGAGAACTTTCGGGATTGGGTATTTTCCTCAGCCACAGCAGACTCCTCTATAGGGAGTCTAGCGCGGCCGATGGAAATTTTCGGTCTTTCTCGAACGAGAGTTTGGTGGCTGCGTGCTCATTCGAAAAACTAAGGTACACACAGTATCGATAAAGCCCCGATACCGTCGGATCCGAAGGTATCCGGCCTTATCGTTACTGTGTGTGCCCAACTTTAATCCTACTTCCTATAGTACTTGCCAGTACCCAGCTTTAGTACCCAGATTAAATCCTACTTCCCAAGTACTTGCTAAATTTAAAATGTAATAAATAAAAACTATATTTGCAAAGGTTAATGAAAGCATACCATTGGAACATTACTGTGCATTAATTTTAATACGTTTAAAAATATTACTCTAAGACAGAGAGCAGAAATAACAACATACTGTATATACTTGAATATAAGCCGATCCAAGTATAAGTCGAGGTACCTATTTTTACCTAGAAAATGAGTAAAACATGATTGACTTCAGTAAAAGTCTAGGGTAGAAAATATGACCACTACTGCCTTCTGATTCTGTATTGTTTTGAGGCTTTAGTTGCCCTTTAAATGGACAGCAAAATTCCCATAAAGTAGTCCCAAACAGTAATAACCAAATCCAGTATGGCTATTACTGTATGGGACTACTGTATGGAATTCTGCTGGCCATTTAAAGGGCAACTAAAACCTCAAAACAATACAGAATCGGAAGGCACCTTTTTAACAATAGATAAAATGCTCCTCCTGGTTCTGTATTGTTTTAAGCCATTAGTTGCCCTCTAATTTCATACAGTAACCCCTATTCCTTGGCACTGCAGATGTTTGAAAAACTACAGCTCCCAGCATGCTTTATTTGCGGGGAGTTGTAATTTCAGAACATCTTCAGTGGCAAGAATTGGGCTTACTGTATGGGACTACTGTTTCCCCCCCACCCCCAGAGGTACATGTGCAGAGAAGACCGTTGGATTAGTGCAGTACACTAACCTCTTATCCTGTAAGCCGGCGTCCACTCGCTCCACTCCACTGCTCTGGCGCCTGACGTCGCTACTCGGTGCCAGGAAATGAGACAGGCGCCGGGTATTGACGTTACCCGTTAGAACAGTGGAGCGGAGCGTTGCGGATGCTGGCTTACTGAATAACAGGTTAGTGACTCGAGTATAAGTCGAGGCCGGAATTTTTAGGCTTTCTTTAAAGCCTTAAAACCTCGACTTATACTTGAGTATATACGGTATAAAAAGGAAAGTTGGCCTTTTTCGCAAAAAGTAAAATTCTTGTTATATAATGACAAGGATACTTGTTTATGCAGTGCAATTATTCATATCGGTGGGTGATATAGCCTGTCATTGCAGTGTATTGTCTCAAGGTAGTAGGTTTCTAATTGCTCAAGAATAAACTTTATATTTCTTGATGATTAAGCTGATTTTAGGTATAGCTTCCTGTTGCTTGCTACTTAATAAGAGTTTTAACATTTAGGAGTCTATTTATAGAAGTTTGTCAGTCAATTGTATATGATAAAAAAAAAGTATTATACAGTTTTAGTGTGTAATTGTGTAACCGAGTTTTTTGCTACTCAGTTTTAGTAGCAAAAAACATCTAGACCCACACCAACATTCTATTCCTAAAATCAAACAGCAGTATGTTACAAAATATTTATCCATGTGTACTAAACCATTTAGCTAGGTTGTACATTAAATTTGTTTTGCATGGTAATTTACCCTTTGTCCATTTTAAGTATAGGACCTCTTTAATCACTTAAAGGGGAACTGTGGTCTCCAAACAAGTTAAGTTTAAATGAAAGGCCAGTTTCCTACCTTTAAAACGAGCCATCAACCATCTCTCTACGTGCTCTACAGCCCAAGATATACAAAAATGAGTGACCAGAAAGTTAATGGGTGGGAGGCTGACTTGTGACATTCCTGAGGTTTCTCCTGCACAGTGCCACCGGCAAGCACAGCCTCAGACTCCCTCAGTGTGTGAGGGAGACAGGAAGTCCCTCCTCCTCTCTGCTGTGTGAAGTCCTGACAGAGAAGGTAAGGGAATCTATAGCCCTTCTCTTTCACTGTGTGAAAACAGCGTTTTTCTCACTCTGTCTGAAAAGGCTGATTCCACAGAGTTTGCTGTGGGGGGGGGGGGGTCTGAGTAACCCACTGCACCCGCGGGTGGGCGGGGCCACATGGGGCAGTAAGATAATGGGCCATAGGGGGCCTGCAACTGGAGGGACCATGGGGTCTATGAGTGAGAGGGGGGCTGCAAAGGGGAGGAGGAGACACAGGACAGATTGACTGACAGTTTCAGAGCAGGAAGTGCAGGGGACCTGGTGATTTTGCTGCCGTATCACACACAAAAATGTAAATATCTTCAAAACTATGCAAAATAAACAATGGAAATAAATTCTCAGGGGTGCAATTCCTATCAATTTACCTAAAGTCATTTTTGGAACACAGTTCCCCTTTAATTTTAACCAAAAGACACATATCAAACCTTGGTTCCAAATTCCCACAATTTTTTTTTCCATTGGTTAAGGGTTAGGCCCTGCTATACTGCACCAAAAAATTACATAGCTAGATAACAGCATCTTGAAGTACCGGCCATTTCTTTTTAACATCACATCTTCCAAATCACTGAATCATGGGAAACAAGTTGCCCAGGGATAATTTTAAAAAAGACAAAGGGTTTATATATGAAAACCCTTTGCTTTCCCTTCTCAGATGCAAATTGGAGCAGTGGGACGCACATTTCCATTTGTTAATACACGTGTTTCCTTTTCCCTCATCTGTATAGTTAAAATACACATGGGACACACTCAGGAAAATGCAGCATGACAAAAATAGGGGGACACAGACGCAGAAATTTCTATGTAATTGCAGTGTCTATGTGATCTGCAAAATGAATGCGATCCAAAAAATGAATGCATTGCAAACATTTTCAGTAAAAGGCCTAGACTTAAAGGATATGTACACTAAAAAACTAACTTAATGTTATTAGTTAGCTGTGGCTCTTATATGAATGTGTGTTAATTGTTTTTGCATATTCCCTTCCCACCCCCTACCTTCAGCGTTCATTTTTTGCTGGCTTCCTCCTCCATGGTAATGTGGCTCCTAGCTCCGCCCCTACCAGATGTGGTTTGCTAAACCAAATTGGGTCATCTAAGAATCTAGCTGTTGCTTGTGGCGCGTGAATCAAGGGCGTGGTGACGTCATCAGCGCGCACACGGTTACAGCCCGACTGGCCAGGCAGATCTTCAACCGAACGGCCGATTCATGCTGTGCCTATACATCGTGCGTTGCGGGTCGGTACCTTAAGTGTCCTTGGATACTTTTGCCAGTAATCTTTTATGTTAATTTTTAACTTGTTCTGGGTACTGCTTAGTGTTTTAATGAATTCTTGATTGTGTTATTTTTTGTGGCCTGTAGGTATTTATTGTTTAGAGGTTTTTATTAAAAGTGTGCCAAGGGCACTTACTGTTTGTGAGTTAATCATACTAGTGAACTTAATTTTTAATTATCGTTAAACTCTCTCCTTACCTAAAACTTGAACATGCTTATTACTATACTTTTTTCTGCCTCAAGACAGACTTACAGTATATGTTTATATTGTTTAACAGCATTCTTTCTGCCAGTTGATTTTCCTGTCCTTACAGTTGATTTTCCTGTCCTCACAGTAAATACAGCTGGTTTATAATGTGAAAATGTGTTGTCAGTGACTCTTTAAATTTCAGGGACAGAAGTTGGTAGGTGAAAGCACAAATAGGGAACTTCTCTAATATAGCAGCTTATGTTTAGATAATGTGAATTGTAAAGATCCTTGACAAAGAAAAACATTAGTGTGTTTGTTCAATAATCCTGTCAATTATTTTAATTTTTTTTTTCTGTTTTAAAGTTGTTTTTTTCTATGTACAGTATTAGTGTAGTATGTAGATGATTTGTTCTCTAATGGATCTATATAAATAAACGTTAAAATGTGTAGTTTCCAAAATGTGCAGGTTTTTTTAATGTATCTCTTGTCTGTAAATTCAATTCTACTTGAATGTATTGGCAGAAGTTGTAGAAAAGTGTAAACACAGTAATCAGAAAGCTAAAAAAAAATAGATACTAATGCACATCTGTTTTAGATTACAAATTATATTATCATTTTACTTTCTGAATTAATAAGCATTTAACATAAAAAAACATTAAGTAGATAATAATTCATATGTTGATAAATAGTTGCTGCTGCCACTGCTCTTAACCCTTTCACTGCCAGGAGATTTTCATTTTTTTTTGCGTTAACTGCCAGAAGAATTTTCATGATTTTGCCCTCAATCGCTTTAGACTAATTTTACAGTAGGAAACCTTGCAGTAAATCAGGAATATTATACATTGTTTTTTTCAGCACAAAGTGTACTTTAACATGGTAACAGTATTTTGTAACTTTTCTGGAAATTTTACTGGAATTATGGGTAAAATATGTAAAAAAAATGAAAAATTTGCAAATTTTCATGGATTTTTCCCATTTTTATTTATAGTTATCTTAAGGTTACACACAAAAATCTTACTGTTTCTAAAAGCTCTGATACTCCCGAGTACAACGATACCAGATATATGTAGGTACCCCACTTTTCCTGTACAGGAGACTCCCCCAAACTAAAACTGCACCATCAAGAATATTACACCAAATTAAAATGTATAACCACTACTGACAGTTAACATAGAATATCTACCAAATTAACTAAAATATCCCCACAAGTGAGATATTTTTAGAAACTACACACCCGCAGGATTTTATGAGTGAGGTAAGTTTTGATCAAAATGCAGATACCCGGACGCAGCTCTTCGTCCAATTGTAAGTTGTTTTCTCACATTTTCCTTTTTTTCCTCAACTGTAAAATCAGAGACAAAATCAAATGCGAATTTCAGCTAAAAACTGTGGAGGAAAGTTCAAACGCATCTCAAATATCAAAGCCTAACCCCTCCCGAATAAAACGGTATGCCACATTCATGGGTGTACCCAGAGACATGGCTACCAACTAACCCAGAGCGTGACCAGTGCCAAATGTCAGTAGCAGCAAAAAAAAATTAGCCAGTTTTGTATTTGAACAGTCTGCAGTTTTTCCAAAAATCACCCCCCCAACTCAGAAATACCCCCCACAAACTATATATTCCTGAAATCTACACACCATCAGCTATGTAACGCTGTAGTTCGTTCATTGATACCATCAATGGTGTGGGCGCAGTTCTTCGTAGAAGTTTGCACTTTTACCAGATTTTCAAAAAAAATGAACATCAAACAACATTCAAAAAGGTAGAAATCATGCCAAAACACCATGGAATGTAAAAAAAAGTTACCAAATATCAATCTCCCAAAATGTCCCCCTGAATAAAACGGTAAATGCCATATGTTGTGGTTACACACGTGACGTGGAGCGAAAAGCCACAAAGTGAGACAATGCACATGGCTCAGAAACGGCAAAAATATTTAGCCAACTCCGAATTTGGACAGTCTGCAGTTTTTTCAACAAACACCCCCCCGTAACTTAGAAATAACCCCCCACAAACTATATATTCCTGAAATCTACACACCTTCAGCTATGTAACACTGTAGTTTGTTCATTCATACCATCAATGGCGTGGGACGCAATTCTTCGTAGAAGTTTGTCCATTTGTTCTGAAAAATGAACAAAAACAACTTCAAAAGGTAGAATTCATGCCAAAACCTCATGGAATCTAAAAAAAAGTTACTAAATATCAATCTCCCATGTCCTGAATCAACGGTATGCCATATGTTGTGGTTACACACGCGGACGTGGAAGCGAAAAGCCACAAAGTGAGACAACATGCACGATGGCTCAGAAACACGGAAAATATTTAGCCAACTTCCCGAATTTTGACAGTCTGCAGTTTTTTCCACAAACACCACCCCCCGTAACTTAGAAATACCACCCCAACAACTATATATCTCCTGAAATCTACACACCTTCAGCTATGTAACTTGTAGTTGTTCATTCATACCATCAATGGCGTGGGCGCATTCTTTCGTAGAAGTTTGCATTTGTCTGAAAAATGAACAAAAACCCACTTCAAAAGGTAGAATCATGCCAAAACCTCATGGAATGTAAAAAAAAGTTACTAAATATCATCTCCCCAAATGTCCCGAATCAAACGGTATCCTATTGGTGTTACACACGCGGACGTGGAACGCGAAAAGCCCACAAAGTGAGACAATGCACGATGGCTCAGAAACAGCGAAAATATTTAGCCATTCCGAATTTTGACAGTCTGCAGTTTTTTCCACAAAACACCCCCTAACTAGAAATAACCCCCACAACTATATATTCCTGAAATCTACCACTTCACTATGTAACACTGTAGTTTGTTCATTCATACCATCAATGGTGTGGGCGCATTCTTCATAGAAGTTCGCATTTGTCTGAAAAATGAACAAAAACCAACTTCAAAAGGTAGAATCATGCCAAAACCATCATGGAATGTAAAAAAAAAGCACTAAATATCATCTCCCAAATGTCCTGAATCAAACGGTATGCCATATGTGTGGGTTACACACCGGCGTGGAAGCGAAAGCCACAAGTGAGACAATGCAGATGCTCAGAAACAGCAAAAATATTCAGCCAAATCTGAATTGAACAGTCTGCAATTTTTCCCCACAACACACCCCACACAACCATATATTTCTCAAATCCACACACCTTTATCTACGAAATTCTGTAGTTTGTTCATTCGTACCATCAATGGTGTGGCGCAGTTCTTCGTAGAAGTTTCACAGTTTTAGCAGATTTTCTAAAAAATTTGAAAAAAACCCTCTCGAAGGTAGAATATCATGCCAAAATTACAAGTAATGTAAAAAAAGTTACCAAATATCAATCTTCCAATGTCCCGAATCAAACGGTATGCCCTATGTATGTTTACACACGCAAACGTGGAATCAACTAGCCACAAAGTGAGCCAATGAACAATGGCCCAATTACAGCAACTTTTCAGATTTGTCAGACTAAACACCCCTCTATATTAGAAATACCCCCCCAAACTATATATTTTTGGAATCTACACATCTTCAGCTACACAATGGTGTGATTCTTTATGCATACCACCAATGGTATGAGCGCAGTTTCATTAGTAAATTTCGCTTTTTACCAGATTTCAGGAAAATGTATAAAAATACAATTCAAAGTTAAAAATCATGGCAAATTTCCATGTCATGTAAAAAAAACTTGTCAATTATCAATCTTCCAAAATGCCCTGAATCAAACGGTATGCCATAATCGTGGATGTACACAGGGACATGCCACCAACTAGCTCAAATGGACAACATGCACAAGTGTAATTACAAGAAAAAATCAAAGTGCTCTGTAATTTCAAACAGCCCCAAAACTTGGAAATGCCCCCACAAATAAAATCCCCCCTATATCCATTCTCCCACATGTTCTGATCAAACGTTTATGCCATATGTGATGCACACAGATACGTGGCCACCAACTAGCTCAAATGGGGACGCATTGCACCAATGCAATTACAAGAAAGAATCAAAGTGCTCTGTAATTTGAACAGCCTACACTTTTTCTAAGGAAACAGTCCCGAAACATGGAAAATTCCTCCCCCAAAACTATATATTTTTTTGGAATCTACAACACCTTTAGCTTATGTACAATGCCCATGCTTTTCATACATACATGAGAATTCCAGACCCACTGATCCAAGGATCCGTTTTTTTTTTTACGAGGTTTTGTGAAAATAAAAATAAAATGATTCAAGGGTTGAAATCCTACCTAAAACCTTTTGACAGCAAAAAACACCACTAAATGTCAACTCCCAATATCCTGCATCAAACGGTATGACCATAAGGTGGGTGCAAACAGAGACGGGGCCACAACTACTCAAATTGGACGCATCTACACAGTCCAATTACAAGAAAAAATCAAATTGTTCTGTAATTTGAACAGCCTAATCAACTTGGAAATTCCCCCCCCACAAACTACTATATATTTTGGAAGCTACAACACACTTCAGCTTACGTGATTGTAGTCCATGCTTTCGTATATACATGACAGAATTCCCGGCTCCTGTTATCCATAGAACTCGTGCTTTTAGGAGATTTTGTGAAAAAATAAAATAAGAAGGACTCATGGTTGAAATCCTACCTAAACCCACTCGGCAAGTAAAAACCCACTAAACGGCAATCCTCCCACATGTCCTGAATCAGGTATGCAATAAGGGTGGGTGCAAAACAGAGACGGGGCCACCAACTAGCTCAAATGGAATCCATGCGCAATTTGCAATTACAGAAAAATTAAAAAAACGCCACAACCCACCCCCCCACCCTATCTCCACTCCCCCTTTTAGTGGAAAACCAGTTAGTACGGAGAGTCAACACACTTTTTTTTGCCACACTTTACTGATCCTAAAATAATCAATACGGTCTTTTTTTTGAGTCCTCTGCAAAATTTCCTACTAAATAGGCTTAGTTTCCCTTGAAATCCACAAATAAATGATCTGCGTTTACTTTACACCGATATCCACCTGGGACATTGGGAAAGCTTGGAGAAGACAATTTTTTTGCTTATTTATAGTTTTTTAGGGTAAAAAAAAAAAAGTGTGTGTATCACTTAGATTTTTTTTTGTGTGCATTTCCCCTTTTTTTTTTGGGGATCATTCCCAAGATGTCATCAAATCATCTTAGGGAATGATTCAGACCTTGGAATACGGGCATATGCCCGTTTTCCCATTCAATCCGATCGAAAAATCACTTCCCGAAATCATTTTCCAGAAGTGATTTTTCATCATTGCCAAAGATCAATAATTTGGTGATCAGAAGTGATCACCAAATTTTGATCTCTGTCCCATTTTTTTTCTAAGTCTTCGCTAAGTAGCAAAGACTACTTGAAAAAATCCTATTGTGAATGGAACTTTTGAGTTCCATTCACAAATGTATAGAAAAGCTGGCAGCTTGACAGCTTTTGCTATACCAGGAGTGCAGCATAATCAAATGCAGTACCTCCACTAGACCCACTAGTTTTCAGTCTTGCACACTCTATGGGAAGACCCGGTGAAGGAGGAGTTTCTGTGAGTCACCGGGTCTCCCTTTCAGTCTTTGAAGAGCTCCTCCTCACTTCCTCCCTACCGTGGGCCCGCTGACTCAGGAAAAAGGTAGGGATATCTCCTGATCCCCCCCTCGAATTTGCCACCAAACGTGAGGGGGGGTCGAGGGGCTAGGGGGGCAGTTGAATGCTGCCCCCGTCGGCCCTAGCAGGGGGGAAAAATTTTTGGAGGGGGGAAGCCACAGATCGTATATTCACGATTGTGGCAGTTTAGCATTCACTGCACAGATCGTGAATATACGATCTGTGGCAGGGAAAGGGTTAATGGGTATCTCCACCCCCAAATACAAACTTTCACATAGTGTAGGGACCCCCCCCAACCCTAAACATTAGGGTTTTAACTTTAAAAAGTGCCCAGAAATAGACTCCCCCACCTTAGTTCCCTTGGCATCTCCCTCTACTGCTACTTCTGGGAACAGCAACCACTTCTGTGATTGAGTCAGCCAATCAGAGTTGCAGCTGGCGGTTAGTTAGACCGAGGGAACGCGGTCTAGTAAGTCTATTTCTGGGCACTTTTTAAAGTTGAAGCCCTAGCGTTTACATTTTTTATTTTGTTTTTTTATTTACATCATATAGTGTCAAATTGTTACAAATTTGAACAGTTATCGACTAGATTATGCAAGTAAAACCACATGAAATTTGAGGTAATTGAAACAGAACATTTAAGAAACTTGCAGGTTCCTAATATTATATAATACATTCTATCGGGTAGCTTGGTTTATAAGGTAAATACTAGTAAAATCGATACTAGGGTATTTTATTAGGAGTACATAACCCTCAATTAGCTATTGAGATTTTGAAACTTTATTATTTATTGATTTGGAATATATAGTAATTTCATGACATTTCTCTCATTCTAGAAGCCTCAACCCTCTGCATTTGAATTATAGATTTGTTTATGTGCGTTGTAGATTTTGGGCAGTGGGTTATTCTAGTGGTGGGTATGTAATGGGAGGGGGAGCACCAAGGTGGTCGAGAGCACTTGTTTCAATACAGAGGGTTTTCTCTGATTCTGTCCCAGTTCTTGTCCCATGGAGTCCAGACTTTGTCAAAATAGGTAAGTCTATTTTCTGTTAGTGCCGTTAGGTTTCCATATGTCTCACATCCTTGATTCTGTTAAGGAGTGATTCTTTAGAAGGTGAGTTTCCGTGATTTAGCTATCTCAT